>AWUE01013942.1:0-77423 GCA_001974825.2 Corchorus olitorius | reverse complement strand
TATATATATATATATATATATATATATATATATATATATAACTACACGTGCGATGCACGTATGGTAATGATTTATAAAATATAAGAGTTAAAATAATATAAATATAATAAATAGCATATTAATTTGTAATATAACATGAAAAATTTATTTTTATAAATCATATAAAATAAAAATAAATGTTATCAAAATAACTATAATGCTATCAAATAAGTTTTGTAATGCTACTACTATTATTTTTTTTTATAAAAAGTTACTAAAATCATCCAAGAGAGCTATTAAGTTTGTGGAAAATATTATAGCTATTTTAATAACTTTTATAACTTTTTTAGTAATTTCGGATTACAAGGTAAGTGACATTTATAATTGACGAAAATTATTAAAAGTAATAAAAACTTAAGGTTACTGAATTTGTTGATAGGACTATAGCTTTTTTTATAATCTTCACAACTTTTTTACTAATCTTAGATATGAAAATTGATAATCCTAATTAAATTGATGAAATGCTACTGAATTTATTAAAGATGTTAGGTTACTAAATTACCTTATAATACTATAACATTTTTTATAATCTTTATAACTGTTTTAGCAACCTTAAGAAGAAAATTGACAAATGTCATTATTGATAAAGGGCTACTAAAAGTAACTGTATAAAAATAATTACTGAATATTTTGATAACATTCAAAAACCTTTGATAACTAAAATAGTTTTTTAATGAACATTTGATGAGGAAATTGATAACCATCTTTTTTCTTTTTAATCAAAAATCGGTAGCCTTGTAGGTTTTTTTTTTATTATTAAATTCAAATAAGAAAAGTGATAACCTTCCTTCATTATTGAAGATAACCATAAATCTAAAGTTAACTTTTTTTTTTGGATTGTTCAATTAGATTGATTACTTCAAATATTTGTAAACTAAATGATCACATTTTGATAATTAATCAATCAAAATTTATGAAAATGAAAAGTACACATGTGTAGAATATAATTTTATTTCTTATTTTTCTTCGATTATTTGTATATTAGATTATCTAATTACAAAATAAATAAATTATTAAGTATTGCCATAGACTATATTTTTTTTTGTAATTCTTTTGATTTTTTTTTGTATTGGATCTTTTTAATACCTAAACATAATTATTAAATTTAAATTTTTTTTAGTTATAACATATGTGTACATAATACTTCATAAATTTACTTTATCTCTCTTATATATATATATGTTGAAGAATTAATGGGACTTACTGGTAGTTGACCAACAAACTCAGGTTCTCACGTTAATAAATATAAGTTTTGTAATACATACAAACTTAAAAATTGAGAATTGGGAGATCTTTCTTTAGGGACTACAATGTGCGCCTTTTACAAGAAACAAAAATGGCAATAACAAATTAAAACTTGATTATATATACTTCCCATAAATTACAAACCATAAAAATAAATAAAACCATAAAATTTCAAATTTCGTAAAGCATGTAAATTCCCCTATGGTATATATCTATTACATATTCATAAATGAATTAGTTTGAAAATTAATTAATGGAATTATATATTCAACTAGGTGTTGTTCGCCCATGTCTGCAACCCCAACCATGGCATTCGGTACACCCTAAGCACGCATGCTTGCTCGTTTTTGTCTGCTCCAGTTTACTGTGTATATATAGCAAAATTAATTAAGGTTATATATATTATATATGAAATTGATTCCAAAAATTTCACCAAAAAAAAAATCGATTCCAAATTTTCCTTTCCAAATTTTCAATCTGGGATGGTCCTAGTACCCTGTCATATCATAAATTATTATTTAATTAAGAAATCTAAACCCATAGCAGGAGAATAATTTAATTTTAAAACTTAAAAAAAGAAAAAGAAAAAAAGAAATCATGCCAATGTTCTTTTTCCCCTCTTTGCAATTTGTAAAGACATTGTTATTTGCAATTTGTAAAGACATTGTTATTAATAAACAATAGTAGTATTTAACTTTCCTTAAAATTATCGCCAAAAAAAAAAAGAAAACTACTTCGCTTCAAAATTCATATCCAGATTCGGTTTCAGGAAATTAATTGATTTTGATCCCAAAATTCCCAAGAAACTAATAATTATTATTAGGAAAATAAATATAAAACGAAACATTATTAATAATAATAATTGATAAGAAGAAATGAAACCCGAAAGATCAATTTTGAGTACATATAATCGTAAATATAAATATATATATATGTGGAGGAATTAATGGGACTTACTGGTACTTGCCCAACAAGGCAACGCCAATCGATATAGCGCAACCAATGCCAATACCGATCACAGCATCCATTCTGCGTAGATTTTTTGATCAATGATGAGAAGCCGATGCTTGCTCTAATCCCCGCTGATACAATGATGAGAAACGAATGCTTGTTCTAATTCCCGCTGATACTATGGCTAATTCCTTACAATGGTATGATTTACCTAACAAACAAGGTTAAACAAACCTTTATATAACTCACCTTGCAAAGATAGAGATTGCTGCGGAAACCGTTTCCTAGTTGGATATAATAACCTTTTCCTAGGGTAATTAGTCACCTAACTCATTTGCAACGATAGATTAGACACTAAAGTGGAATCCGTTTTCCAGTTGGATATGTATAATCTAGGGTACATTATCCTTTTAATGTTTTTCGGGAGCAATTTGGTCATTAAGTATATGAAATTATATATAACTTATTAATGGCAGTACTTGACGTGGAGAAATTACGGTGTAGTCTCCCGTGCATCCTTTTGTGGTCCACCACCTTTCAATTGTGGTGCACTCCTTAAATTCCGACTCTTAGATGAACTTACTTCCATCTAATTACCGTTGGATAAGTCAATTCTCAACCTGTCAAACTGGTTTTAAAATCCTGATGGGACATATTTATATGTGGTAAGCCTCATTATAGATTTATATACTTTTTTTATTACAATTGTTGAGATTATATTTTTTACTTGATTTTACTTTACATTAATATTTTTTTTACATTAATATTTAATATGCTCTTTTTTACATTTATTTTTTATTTTTTTATCACTCTGATATTTTTGGCCCCTGAAAATCCGTTATAGTCAAGTGGTGTATTTTTCCAGCTGCTTTGAGTGGAGTGAAGCTATAGAAAACTCTTGGATATATTGATTTTATTTTGAGTTTGGGGATGCTTAATTTTGCATTTTGTTTAATTATTAGATGATACTAAATTCATGTAGACAGGGTTTATTCAATTAGTTAGGATAAAAATATGAATTAAAGCACGTTTAAAGCCAATTTTGGGTATATGAAAAATGTCAATCTCAAAAGAGTTTGGGGACATATGATTATTTTGGGATGATGACAAATGAGTTGGGTATAAAGTATATCAGTTTGGGGATACTGGTTTTGCATTTTGTTTAATTATTAGATGACACTAAATTCATATAGACAGGGTTTATTCAATTAATTAGGATGAAAATATGGATTAAAACACGTTTTAAAGCCAATTTTAGGTATATAAAAAAATGTCAATTTCTAATGAATTTGGGGATGGTGCTTATGATTATTTGGGGATGATAAGAAATGATTTCGATATAGAGTATATCACTTTGGGGATACTGAATTTTGCGCATGCCTCAAATTAAACCTGTCAAACAATTTATATGCAATACAATATATCTATTCACATATAATATTCATGCTATACACTATCTAATCACAAGCCAAAAATTCCATATAACACATTATTATCACTAGATTTGCAATATTCAACTATAATACATAACCATTCATTCATGAAAATAGAGTTTGTTCAAAATAGACAATAATACATTCTTCTCAAACATACCTTTCCTACGTTACATTCAAGATGAGTAGGACTTCTCAAACTTTGTTTAAAAACAACTTATTGGAAAAAAAAAAAACTCATTATTAGAGGGGAAGAATATTATTGGTCCAAATTATTTGTGTGATTATTAGCACTCTTCCTATTGATACCTAAATTTACAATTAGGGTAAACTTGTCTTCAAGAATGTTAGAGCAAGATGTGTGGCTCAGATTTAATCTAAATCCTAAAGCTAGATCAAAATTGATGCCATCCTTGTCATATTTTAATTAGGAAAATAATTTTATTTTTCCTAATTTCCTATAATTGGGCCGAAATTAGTAATAATTATTGGATAATAATAATTATTTTATAATTATCATTATTTCAGTAAATAATGGTCAGAAAGGAATTAAAGTCATCTTGTATGATTTTTAATTTTGATTGAGACTTAGTTCTTAGATGACCATCCTAATTTGGTAAAATGCATAATGCCATGTCAAAATTAGACATATGGCTTGATATGTGGCGCAATAAGGCCTAGCCCAGGCCGCCCATGCCTAAATTTGATCCCTATTGAATTTAATGCAACTTTGTATTTTGTTCAATTAATGACAAAAGGCGAAATCAATGAAATTGAATGGGCTAGAGAGGTGCGATTCAAACAAGGATTTTTTCCATTGTGATCCTTGACTCTCAAAGATCATTCTGGAAAAATTTTATCTCATTCTGACTTAAGATGAAAAACTTATGCACGTTTTTTCAATTAAGGACAGTTTGGGGGTGTGAAACCAATTTCACCGTGACAGAGAGCTCATTTTCGACCAAGATTTTTTCAATGGTCTTAATATGATAGTCGAACCCTACTGGTGAAATTTGGACTCAATCGGACTTCGTTTGCAACTTTTTTCATATTTTTCAATTAAGGACAAGAGGCTTTCTACCCCGGTTTAGTCAAAATTGAATCTGATTTCTGTTCTAACGAAATTAATGGCCAAGAATGATCAATTTATGATCAATTTCGTGGCCTAGGAGATTCTAGTCGAATATGAGGTCATTTTGGCTATTTTTGGCAGCAATCAATATACAGTGCAGCATAATTAGGACCTGAATCAGACTGAATTGCATCAGATTGGAGGCAGATTTCGTCGAAGTCATTTTTGAAAAGATATGGCCGGCCTTGGGTAGTCATTTATGGGTGGTCATTCAAGGTTGAGCATATATTCTTGAGCATCTTCAAATCCAATTTTTCTATCAAAAATAGGGAGAAAATTAAAGTCTTGTCTTCAATTAACCTGGCCTTTGGCATCAAATACTCTCCATCGTAAACTTTCCAAATTAATACGCCTTAGGCCAGCTAGTGCTTTCTGCATTGAAGTCAAAAGACCAAAAAAGTTACTAATTGTTAAAGCCTGTCACTCAATCAAACTTAAAAATTTCAATTAACCATAAAAATAAAAGCCAATAGCAACCATATATATTACTATTATAAAAATAAAAATAATAATCGAAACTACGAATTAAAAATATTCATTGCCCAATATTGGCCACCATCATCAGAACTTATATACATAAATGTGAATCACGACTTTGGAGTCCAACAATAAACTAAATGATTGATCGCATAATTAATAACAAATGATAAACTGAAAATTGAAATGGGTATTTAAAAAGAAAAATGGGAATTGCCTTTAAGTTGCCATTGAAGGTTGCAGCTGCTTGGGAAGCCATTTGTGTGAGAAGACGAAATCAAGGTGAACACTATGAAATTTTAAATTGAATTAAAGAGAAAATTATTTTCTTATTATTCAGAATAAGAAGATAGAGAAGGGGAAAAAAGAATGAATTGACCAAAATGGGGATTTTAGCTTGACAGAAAGGAAATTGGGCTAGGTCTAAATTAGGTTTGCAAATCGAAGAAAAGGCCTAACAAGAGACTTGGCAGGCCGCAATTCGCCATTAACTTGGGTTTTGGTAGAACTGAGCCCAACATCAAAGCGACCCAATTAAGTATACAAGGAATCCATCAAATTAAAAATTTTTGGTACCCCCATCAAATTAAAATTTGCAAGTGTTTCTTTTTTATAAAACAAACTAGAATAAAATTTTATTTTTCATGCAGCATAAGATCAAGTTATGTATAACAACAAATACATACTATTAGACCAAATTAAAATCCATTAAAATTAGGCATTTTATTTCTATTGTTGATGTTGACAAGCAAGTAGATTAAACATGTTAAATGTTTGTCTATGTCTCTTCCATGTTTTCGACAAAACTTGTTTCCGCGTTAGTGGATCCAATATAATGAAGGCTTAATGCCATTTTTCCCCTTTACTTGAACTTGTAGGGTTTGGACGTTTTTCCCCCTAAACTTCAATTTTGGATATTTTACCCATGAATTTCAATTTTGGGACGTCCACATTAACGGCTTAACGGTGCTGTTAGGCTGAGGGGCCAAAACGTCCCAAAATTGAAATTCAGTGACAAAATGTCTAAAATTAAAGTTCAGTTTAAACGCTACAAGTTTAAGATGGAAAATGGTAGTTTTTTCATATAATTAATCAAGGTTATCCGAGGGATTGTTTACAACTTGCAAATTTTTTATTTTTTTATTTTTCTTGAGGTCATTACTTGCAAAAGTTTTTTGTAACCCCTTGTAAGCAAAAGATCAATTGTAAAATCAAATTGTCCCTACTTCAATTTAGCTGTAAATGAAAAACAGTATGTTGCCAAATACCAATGAGCCAATTATACAATAAATACACAGTTTATTGAAGAACAAAAGGATCATTATTTTATTTTGAAATTCTCATTTAATATACTAAAGATCTTTGCTGTTTTGTGCAGCCTCAGCTTCCTCTTTCTTCTGTGAAAACCTGGAGAAAAGGAACCATTTTTTCAAAATTAGAAGCATTTCCCTCCCCCCAATTGCAAAGGAAATTAAATTACTAGTTGGTTCAACTTTTCCAGGAAAATTAATTATGTTACGAATTTTGACAGAAGGAAGAATTGCTTGCTAATTAATTACCCTTGAGCTCGAAGCCAACGAGAGAGCTGATAGAGCTGTACAGTCTCGTTGGTGACATGACAGGCAAGAAGGTGAAGATTTCGTGGCTTTACCACCCATGCAAACCTCATGAACAAAGCTGAATAACCACACATGACTGCAAAAAAATTTCAATCAGTTTTTCAGCAAATCTGGTAATTCTGTCTGAATCCAACAACAAAAGATCAAACAAAATAGAAAACATAGTTATTATGTTTATAACAGATCGACCTGCTGTCATGTTGCCAGAAATCATCTCTGGGGGTTTCTTTGTGTCCACATATGCCTAATAAAAGAAAAACAAGCATGTTCAATCAATTGAATTATTCTTCTCAGAGGATTATCACAAACAGTACAGAAGGGAATTTATGTTGAAATTTTCAACAGAAAAATTAGAGTTAAACTTACTGCAATAGGAAGGCTCCAATTCAGAGTAGGGCCCCAGAAATGAGTTGTTCTGGGGCCAATTGGACTGTTCAAGAATGCTCTGAACATTTCCATTTTTCCACCTTCTGCAGAATTGTAAATCTTCATAGAATTTGCAAATCAATGTCAAGTTTCAGAATATCAAATCAATTTATACCCTTTTAAAGCTTGTCACAGAACAGCAAAACAAGTAAATGATCTGTTTTCAATGATTTTAGTTTTTGGGGTTTCTGAACATAATTAATGAAATAAAGCATGACAAGAGCAAATAATAGGCAACAACTACACATATTCTTACCAGGATATATCACCAGCGAAACAGCAGTTGAAGTCAAGCCTTTTAAGCTCTTTACAACCTCAAAAACACCAGCAATTTGCAGAAGTCAGAAAATGGGAAAGGTCTCCATGGAATTTGGAGGATTATATATAATTCATATATCTAATTTTAAGGTCAAACTACTTTCCAAAAAAGCAAGCAAGCTTACATGGACAATTTCAATTTTATTCTTATTTTTATGCAAATTGCTAGCAGAATATTCATTTAGATTCAATCTGGTTACTTGCTCCTCATATTTTAATTGAAGTGACCAATTAAACTTTCTCCCACCCATCTCATTCACTTCCTTAATTAAATCATCGTGACTGTCTTGATCATTTCTATAAAGTTGAAAATGACTTGTTTTGTCTTATAATATTTCAATGATTTTAATAATTTAGCAGCCTTCCAGGAATAGTCAAAGACGGTAAGTTTTTAAACAAAAAAAGATGATTGGGTGATCGAAATTGAAGTTGGAATTCATTGTAATTGCATTGTCATTAACTTGTTAACCTTATCTATCAATCCATATGATAAGGTTTCCATGTAAGACCTCATTTGTCTATCCTTCCTATGAATTTAACATTTAGAAATGGTAACTCCTATATATAATAGCCAAAATAGCTAACAATTTAATCTGAACTACTACACTTTTTCCTGGATTTTAATTGTTTTTGGTACAATTCCCCAATCCCTATATTTGGTAGCTACATTGAGCCCCGAGTCATCCGAATCCGAATTCCGCCAGAAATAGGGAAGCTTTCTCGTGTCTATATTCTTCATTTGCAAGACTTAGATCAAAGAATCAAAGATCTTGTTTAAGGGGCATTGAATGACCCTATATTTGGTAGCTACATTTAACCCCGAGTAATCCGAATCCGAATTTCGTCAGAAATAGGGAAGTTTTCTCCGTGCCTATATTCTTCATTTGCAAGACTTGGACCAAAGAATCAAAGATCTTGTTTAAGGGGCATTGAACGACCCTATATTTGGTAGCTACATTGAGCACCGAGTAATCCGAATCCGAATTCCATCAAATATAGGGAAGCTTTTCTCCGTGTCTATATTCTTCATTTGCAGGACTTAAATCAAATAATCAAAGATCTTGTTTAAGGGGCATCGAACGATTTCCACTCAATCGATTACTTCCGGATCATAAAGACTAGCAAGAATGTCATCAAATCCAGTCCAGAAATGAGAAATCCTTATTAATTTAGAACAATTGCAAATTTGTCTGTATGCAAACACCCATGTTAAATTTTCTTACAAAAAAGGATTCGTCTGGGAAATAAAATCATCAAAAAGTGACTGACAATAATATTAATTTAGCGTGTGCTTAGAGGTAAGTCCAAGTTTGTAGAATTAGAATTCATTGAACAAAATGGTCCCTCCTTGCTGATATGATGTCCTGTCAGAGAAGATGATTCGCAATAAAAGAGCTAGCCTTAATTCTTCCTTTCTTCCTCCTTCAAAAAGCTGCAATTTCATAAATTCTTGACCATTCCCTTCACTTTTTTCCTTTGCAATAATTTCTCCTTCGTTTACCTTGGGACTAGCTTGGGATGGGAGTAGTAAATTTCCATGCCTTAAAGTCAGAAGTACTATTACTATTTTATTAGTACCAATTTACCATGGATGCATGAGTAAAATTTACCATGGAAGGGAAAATCGACACTTAAGGAGATAGATTTTTGATAAGAAAGAATTTACAGGCGACTTGAGAGATCAAAATCTTTACAACTAAAATAGCCAAAGTTTTCAACCTACTTCGAGACGAAGTACTCTTCCAACAACTATACAATCGTCTAAAGTTCCCAAAGTATTGGACTCATTTCATTTCTATCTTTTCTGGCTACCAAAAATAGCCTCCCTAGTTACAAGTTTTATTCCTCTTACCCATAGCTCAGCCATTTCAAACCCACCTTCACATACAAAGTGAAGCTCTTTATTCTTGGTAGTCACCACACGGAATACTCCGGGCTCTTTCGCGTCACCCTTGCTCTGCCTATTTCTCTCGAATACTGGACTCGGCCCCAATTCCGCCTCTCGGCATATCACATTTCGTCGACTTGACTTTCCCCACTGAAGCACTCCAACAGTTCCATCCATTTTCACATCTTTCTCATGTGGATTTCCCTTTCCTCTCTTGGTATGCTTCGTTACACGGGCACCGCGTGTCACAAGCTTGCGAGCAAGTTCGTCTAGAATCACACTTTCTGCTTCGTTTTTCAAGCGAGCACTTTTTCGAGCAAGAGAGAGTGCAGTTTCCCCTTTAGCATTCTTCAAATCACAATTTGCACCATGTGAGATTAAGAGCTCACACATTGAACCATGACCTTCCTTAGCTGCTAACATAAGTGGAGTGTATCCATCTCCATCAGGAACATTTACATCATATCCCCTACTTGTTAACAATCTAGCGGCATCTAAGTCTCCATGACGTGCTGCACAATGCAAGGCATAGAAACCTCCAGCATTGCGATTGCCTTTTTCGAGTGCAAATTCAAGCATCACCTTCTCAAATAGGTCACGACTCGGATTCAATTCAGACAATGTGATTGCAGTCTCACCAGATTTGTTAGATAGCTTAACATCGGCCCCAGCATAAACCAGCAAGCGGAATGCTTCAACATGACCCTTTAAGGCAGCAATCATGACTGCTGAGAAACCATTATCATCCTGATAGTCGAGATCAACTTCTCCCCTTCCGATCAGAGCTTTTAGAGCCTCAACATCACCAGCTTGAGCAACAAACATCAAGGGAGAGAACACTGAAACATTGCTTGACTCGGGAATCTTCCCAACCTTGATTACATCTAGAACTGTTTGCTGAAATCCAAGGGACCACCGGTTTGATTTAGCAATTGAAGAAGCAGATTGACAAGAAACATTAAGTAAGCCAAAGTCAGCACCAGCTCCAGTCAACACTTTAAGACATTCTTCATGCTTGTATTTTGCACAAACCATCAAAGCAGTGTCCCCGGAATCTGTCCTCGAGTTTATATCACAGCCAGAATCAATGAGGCATTGAATG
This sequence comes from Corchorus olitorius, assembly GCA_001974825.2. Classification (NCBI taxonomy): domain Eukaryota; kingdom Viridiplantae; phylum Streptophyta; class Magnoliopsida; order Malvales; family Malvaceae; genus Corchorus; species Corchorus olitorius. The sequence continues at coordinate 66,793 of AWUE01013942.1, read as the reverse complement.
GCTGCTGACAAGCCAAGACGGGCAGCCATGTGTATCGGGCGGAACTCAGTTTTCATGGTTTTAACTGGACATTCTACATCCGCACCACAGTCCAAGAGCACTTTGACAGCTCCTGCATTGCCACAAAGGATTGCATGGTGGAGGAGGGTTCTTCCATAGTGAGGTGTCTCAAGGTTGAGGTGCCGAAGAAGCATGCGCAAGATGGCACCACTATCTTCAAAATATTCTACAGCACACCAACTGATGGCGTAAGGCTCAGCCAATCCTGCACCCACTCGATACTCTTCACCTGTAGTCGTGTCCCATGACCACGCTCCCAGACTTACTTTAATGTTGGTTGGGATCCCAGCCTATCAGGATTTTGGATAAATAACATAATGAGCAAAAGTTTTTTACCAGCCAAGAAAAAAAATAATAAAAACAGAAGGGTCAAAGTTCATTTGTCACTCTTTAATATAACTCTCTAAACCCACTTTCTTGGATAACTATTCTTAAGGGATTTAAATTGCCACAGAGGTTGAAGAACAGATCCAGATATCATGCGACTATTATTTCAGTATGCAAGTGATTTAGATGCTAGTCATCCAAAGCTTTCTGATACATCAGAAAGATAATTAGTGGCATGAACCAACTTAAATATCTGGTGGCTACAAGCAATTATTTCAGATATATGGATACTTGGTCTAAACCATTTAGTACACTAAAAGATTAGAAGATCACCTGTAATAGTAAATGAACAACAGAGACCTGCCTACTAACAACGGAAGCAACAAGTGCTGAGCAGTCAATATTTGTGTGCAAAGCAGGTTTGGATGACAGGAGCAGTTGCCGATGACTTGCAGTAGCATCAACACCACACTGTTATTCAGAACAAGAGCCATCAGATGATTATGCAAAATCTATTATAAACAAAAAATATTCAAAGCTATATAGAGCTTCACTATTTGTCCTAATCCTGAAGGATGAATTGAACAACACCAATAAGAGTATATTTATCATATTTATGAGTTCTTGGATGATGTGGAAAATATTTTTTGTTCCTGTTGGCAAGCTGACAAGTTAAGTAGTATCTAGATCTAATCCCATTGTCAAAGATTCCTAGCTGGCTAAATCAGCAATAATAACATCAATGCCAATTACCCAACTTACAATGAGGCATGCAAGCTGATGTATATGATTTACCAATTTACCAACAAGTTAAAGCCAGAACTACACCGATGATGCCGAATTCTATTTTATTATAGTGGGTTTTAGAGCCTTTACTCATACAAAATCTGCTTTTAGGTAAAGCATATGATCAAGTGGGAATGATGTTTTTACCTTCATGAGGGTGTCAACCACTTCAACATACCCCCTGCAGCATGCTGAGACCAGAGCATGAACAGCAACATGTGGCCGAATAAAATCAGAGCCCATGAGCAACTCCGCAAACCTTGCTTGCCCATGGCAGCTTGCCTCCAGAAGAGCTTCCTCACAAGCTGGCTGAGAAGCCCCAGCTTTAAGCAAGATTTCCAGAATCTCAAGGTGACCTTCCCTCACTGCTACTGTTGTAGCATAGCCTTTGAAAAGTTTCTGGTTCACATCAGCTCCAATACTCTGTCAATTGAAAGCGTACCAACTTTTAGTGGATTATACAAGAGTTTTTTACTTAACTCAAGCTTCCTTTTGGGAGCTGATTTTTCCTTCAGCCTAGTAATTTGGCTAGAAATGAAACACAACATGATATATTACTCGTTAACTTTCTCCCTTGCTCCCTTTTGCTTAAATCTTACAGAATTCGATAAGAAAAAAAGTGTTACCTCTAGCATAGTAAGTATTATGGATTCTTCATCAGATAAAAAAATCACAGCCACAATCAGACAAAAATGGGGAGCAACACTGATTGTTAGACAGAGAAGCATGGAACGTTCTTCAAGAAATGCATGAACATTTCAATCAAGAAGGGGATGGTGGATGCATAGTGTACGTGTACTGTTCAGGACTTCAAACTCAAGCCAATGTTCAGTGACAACAGAGTATGGGGCTTGCAGAGCATAATTCTATTGAATAAATTAGGTGAGCAGTAATAAAACTATTCAGCTATTTTTGAAGGCTATGTTTCATTTTCCTAGGTATAAAACGAAATAAAAAGTTTAAAATAACCTGATGGAAAAAAACTAAAATAAATTAAGAGTTAAGACCAGAAGCTGCTATTGTCAAACAGAACAAGAAAATCTCTATTGGATTTGCTCTAGGAAATGAAATTTATATTGATAAAGTAAATAACAGGGAAAGGACAAATAAAGTAGCACATTGAACACAAATATCTTAAAATGTATTGTAGTCCTATATTTTCCCAAGATAAATAAAAGAAATAATTGAACAGCCTATACAAACACTACCAACCCTACAACAACTTCTTTCACATAACTTTCCAATCAAAGTCCAAAGACAGGGCAATCAAATTTGACAAAAACAAAACTTGAAACTGAATTAAAGCAAAGTAAAGAGATTTAATAGCTTACTAGTAGCTGTAGTTCTATCAACTAAAAGTTTAGCAGCTGCTGAGAAACTAAAAATACATGAGATATTACAAAGGCCCTTCACATGCATTAAATCAAACCCATTTAGCCATAAACAATCAGGTAGATATAATATAGTAATTCATTACTACAAATTTCTCTGTTTGATCAATGCATTTATTATCATTATTCACATAAATAAATTTGTAAGATAAGGTAGTACAAACATTAACTCTAGCATTTATATGTCATGGTAAGAGCAGTAAAATTTTGGGTTTCACGAAGGGGACACAAACCAAATATTCATATTCATATACTATCAAGGAATAGTTCAAAGTGCCCAGAATAGGAACCTTCGGTAGAGATTCAAGGCAATATTAAATATATATCAAGAATCCAAGATCGTAGCTCAAAAATAAATGAAATTAACCTAAAACTTTTATTACAGCTGGTAATTTTGTAATTAAATATTGGAAGTTCGCATTAGCCATTTAAGGAATTAAATCTTGGGGACCAGAGCAGGGGAAAAAACAATAAAGCAAGCGAGACACAGTGAATATTTCAAAGATACGAAAAGTGTTTTCAAGTATAAAATTCAAAAGAAAGTTGATTTCAAAGATTTTGTCCGAGGAACATATAAGATGCAACCTTAGCTTCCTCAATTACAGAAAAACTAGAAAAGTTGAAAAAGCTTACGAATATATATATTAATATATTTATATCGACGAATCTAGTAATTTAATTGCGGAAATTAGGAGCAGCGATAAATTAGCTTATAATTTAATTTTACATACTTAAATCACTTCGAAAATCGGAAAATCGCCAAATTTCTCGGTTGGAATTTGAATTTGAAAAACTCGTTTCAAAGATGGGATATCTTATCCCTCTGCTACTTTTTCTCGGTAGTCAAACAGAGTATCGCGGAGACTCAGAATCTGAAAGCGGAAACTCTTCCAAATCACCAAATCAAAGTTTATATACTGTATACATGGTAAAAACCTTAAATTTTTACAGAATTCTCGGTAATGTGGTTGAAAATGGAGATTTCAAAGGCAAACGATCTAACTCTCTCAGCGACTCGGCCTAAAACATTGATTTTCAGTTACAACCTAATGATTTCAAAATTTCTAAAAAATTCAACATGGAAAAAGAGAAAACCTCGATGAACGTTCGAAATGCTTGAGGATCACAAGTAAAACGATGACAGAGATGAGACTGTTGAAAAGCATGAAATCCGGGTAAAAGGAAAAAAATGAGAAAAATCACTGTAAAAAGGCAGAGTGAATGAAACAGTTTGAATCACAAACCGATCAAAGCTATAAAAGACAAGAAAAACGAAATTTTCTGCTGCATTACCAGTAGTTTCTTTACGAGAGCGACGTTTCCGACATGAACGGCGAGGAAAAGAGCGGTGACGTCAGTTTTAAACTCTTCATACTCGACGCGGACCTCACTCGGCGATTCTTCTCTCAAAACGACTTCGGCCTTCCTCGTTTTCAAGCAAACAGCGCCGACGAAGTTGACGTCGACGAACGGATCGGCAATACACTCGAGAGCCGACTTCAGATCGCCGGATAACGAAGCTTCGAGTAGACGCTGGGAAACTTCAGCCTCGTAGTCGACGGGAACCACTTGTCTGCTGCCGGAAAACACCGTCATTGTTCTTTTACAGGTGGCGGTTCTTTTGAGGCAAACACCAAAAGCCAATGTAAATTCAGGTGAGAGATGGCATGCGAAGGAGGATACGCAAGGCTCGAGGGAGAGGGAGAAGAAGCTGAAGCAAAAGAAAAAAACAAAACAGAAAAGAGTAAAACTTGAAAGAAGTGAGCGCCAGAGACTGAAGAGAAGAAGGTGGCTTATTTATTATAGAAAAGTTTTTATTTTTTTAATTTTAAACTTTTTTTACTGTGGTTAATTTAATTGGTAAAAAATGAAAAGGCTGTGAAGTGGGCCCGGGCTTTGTAAATTCCTGGCTTCTGGCAGAAGGCCGGTTTGGATTTTGGGTTAAGCTCGATTCGTGGGGAACAAAAATGGAGTAATAAACGTGCTTTTGAGATCTTCAGGAACATTGAAAGGGAATTAAATTTGATATATCTAACCTTCCTGATTTTTTTGTTTTTTCCTATTGATTCGAATTTGGGGTGGAGTTAATTTCTTTAAAAAAAAAATATTTAGATATGAGAAGGTTGTCTCAAATTAAAGTCTAGGCATGGCGGGAGACTTATTACATGCTCCCTTTATTTCAGCTTAGTTATAAGCAGAAGCTGTTATAAGCTGCTTAAAGCCACTGCAGGGGAAGTCCTTTAGTAAAAAAAAAAAAAGCAACTTTTTCACCATTTTCCTATGACATGGCAACAAATTGATTGCAGAAGCTGTGTGCATTTAAGGAAGTAAAAGTCAAATAAACTATTTATAAGCATCGAACCACTCAAACAAAGGGAGCCTCAGAGCTTATAATGATACTTACATTTACAATCTCGCATGCCGACAACCATGCCTCTGCATGTGGATTAATTCGAGAGTCGAGACGCAGCAGGTAACTGGGTGGAGGGGTTTATGCTGAATATTGGAGCTACCAATAGCTTAGAAGGCAGAGCTTTGGGGTGTGCGACAAGGTCTGATGCTTGCTAAGGCGAAAGGATGTGCCCCATTGGTAGTGGAGATGGATGCGGCAGTCGTCGTTCACTTTCTAAGGAATTCAATGTAAAGTGATCTCATCCCTGTTACACTTTTGTGTGGGATTGTTTGTGGATCATTAAGGGAGGTTGGATTATAGAGATTCAACATATTTACAGAGAAGGTAACCGTTTTGCAGATTGTTTAGCGATGCTGGCTCACGATGCGGCTCATGGGCTTTCCATTTGTCCTGAACCACCCGACGAACTTCTTACTCTGCTAAATAAAGACCGGCTTAATATTTGCACACCAAGGCTGTAGTATTTTCCAGCTTTCTTATTTTCTTGTTTTTATGTAGCAAAGAAAAAAATCAACAAGAATTATTGGCAAGACTTGGACCCCAAAGTTTTCAAACACATGTACAAAGCCTTACAACTCAAACAATGTTACTTATTTCCTTTTTTAAAACTTAATACCAAAAGAATCCTTTATTTTTGTTTGGTACAAATAAATCCTTTCTTCTTTTTTTTTACCCAAATAAGTGTCTTTTCTTTCGAAAATTATCTATGTTAGTCCTTTTGACTAACGGGCATTAGAAATGCTGACTAATGGTCATTTCTTGCCACGTGGCACATGTGACAGACTCACAGACATGATTAAAATGTTAAAAATGGGAAAAAGTCCATGTTACATGCGGGCCATATGGCGAGAAATACGGACATGGCTTTTCCATGTCAGCATGTCTAACAATCGTTAGTCAAAAAGATTAACGTGGATCATTTTCAGAAGAAGAGAAATTTATTTGTCTCAATCGAAGAAGTTGAGGGATTTTTTTGGATATTAGACACTTTTTTTAATATTGTCATCCCATAAATCATAATCTCATTCCTATCAACTCAATCTCTTAAAAAAAAATTCAAGTTTTAACCACGAAAAGATTAATTCCCTTCATCCATGCCAAAAGCGTGAGAGGTTAAGCTCTTACAAATGTGCTACTTTTATTCTCACCTTTATTTAGTGGAAACCATTGTTTTCAAAACCGGACCAGATCGGGCGGTTGGACTGGTTTAATTGGGAATCGCTGGCATGTCCGGTCCTTAAAGGTATGGGAACCGCGGTTAGTCAACATGGTCAACAACCGGGTAAAAACCGATTGGACCGGATTCTGACCGGATAGAACCGGTTATTGAAGGTGGTGAGTTTTGAACCCACAACCTTGTGGGTAGCAAAAAACACAATTAAGCCACTGCACCAAATGATTTTATGTGACATGTATATAACTTATATAATATTTAAAAGGTAAAATGCCAACAATTTCCATAAAATGCCTTACCAGACCGGATCGACGGTTGAACCGGTCAAACCGGCGACCGGAACCATCACCAGTTCCAATGCCGATCCGGTTTCAAAAACCATGGTGGAAACCACTTACCACATTAATCAATTACTTGTTTAGCATATTAATCTCTTTTTAAAAAAATTAATCTCGAATCAATAAAATTGAAAATATGGATTTGGAGAAATAATAAAATTAAGTTTGGTATTTTCAATTAACTTAACACCAATTCTTGGTAAAAATCAAAAGATAAAAAAAAAATAGAATAATACAATAAATGGTAAAAATTCTAAAAATTTTAACTTCTTGCTAAAGATATCACTCACTTAGAAGGCTTATGTCCTCTTCTCCTTAGTTATTTCTAGAGTTGAGAATCTTAGCATTTATTAATGGATATGAAAAAAAAGAAGAAGGAAAATCCTAGGATTTTTTAATTTAATTTTATTAATTAATACAGTTGTTAAGATATGATATGCCAATTTAAGACCGTTTTCTAATATTTTTGTCAAAGACCAAAATTTGAATGCCTAATATGTATTTGGCAAATAAAGAAATAAAAGCTTTAATATATTTGATAGGTTCATTTGTTTGTTCAGAAAAGGTTGGTACCAAATAATTGTTGAAAACACCTAGTGAGACCAATAATTAAGAATGCCTAACTAATTCATGTTGAGAGAAGGCAGTGTAGTTAAAATGGTAAGGTTTTAGTTGATTTTCTTTTCAAAAATATTTCTAGTGTCGTTCCAAAGTTATTTCTAGTGATGTTTGTTTTGCCTTTCACTTTTTTTCTTTTCTAAATCTAGTAACTATTTGCATTATTTGGTGTAATACTTGTTAATCATTGGATGATTTCAATAGTAAGATCTACTAACTCCTAAGTTTATGAAAAGATCAACAAAACCATAATTAAAATGTTACATAAAATTTTTAGGGTAAATATAACATAAAGTAAAATGGTCTTATATTCTTGTTCATGCCTTTTTTTTCTTCTTCTTCTTCTTCTTTAAAGTTTTTTTTTTAAAGATTTTCTTTTAATTTTCTTTTGTCATTTAATAAGTATTGGACAATTCATTTAGTTTAAATGGGTATGGATATGTCAATATTAGTAAGAGGACTTTAATATTTGATTAATGATAAATAGATATTTGTTTTTTTACTTTTTTTTTCCAAAAAAAAACATACTTTCAATCCGAAAATTTCTTTACCCATCCCGGATGTCGCTACTCCATGAATTTTGATGTTGTTTTGCTTGAATGATTAAGATTGATTGAGATTTGAAAGTTTGAAGGTTGAGAGAATTTGAAAATTTTGAAATTTGGAGGAAAGAGCAAAATAGTCCAATGGGAGGACGGTGCCTAGTAAAAGGGGACGGTATTTAGTAATACTCGATTTTTTTTGCTACATGAAGTCCTAATGATATTGAAAACACACATTTTTATTTATCTTAATAAGGCGACTCCTAAATCTCAATAATTAAGAATTTAAGATTTTTAGGAATAAATTGAGGGGACGCGATATATGAGATTGGAGTAGCCTACGACCCATTATGTTAGCTAGATTCAAACTTTCATATATATACTACATATTATTTGAAACACTCAATGAAATTACTAAAGGCCCCTTTTGAGGATCGATGAGGAGATTTGGTTTGAACTTTTTTTGTCTTTTTATGTCTTTTCTCACTTGGTTAATTACTAAGAATGACCTCAATTAGTTTCTTACAATTTCTCTCCCCCTGCCCTATTTTGGTAATTGCCTATTTTAGTAATAAATTGTCTCATTAATAGTTTCTTGATTAGTTTCTTAAACTTTCTTTCCCCTACATTATGTCTATTTTCGTAATAAATAGTATCATTAATATGTAATTTTATCAACTATTCTATTCACCAAAAAAAATTTTATCAACTATTCTCACCAACAATTTCTTGGCTCTTTGTTTCTTGACATTGATTGACAAAACTAATGTTTATGAGGGTCGCAATAAATTTTTTTCTAAAAAACCAAATTCAAAGACGCCCGACGCGCTAGCGCGGGCTGACCAACTTGTATATATGATTACAATTACCCATAATTTTCATTATTTGAATTTCTTAAAAAAGGAGTAAAATCATTAAACTAAAATAGCAACTTTAATTAGCAAATTCAACTCTCTCATATAACACCCAAAAAAAAGGACAAAAATCATAGAAGAAAATTGGAATGATATATAAAGAAATTGACAAATTTGCCAATAAAGTGATGAGTGGAAAATGAAGGCAAAACAGACAATTTTACAGGGGAATGCATAGCTATTGTTAGGTTGCTAGCTATATAGCAGTGATATATAGATATAGTAAATGGGATGGGTGAAGAAGAGAATGATATGAGTAAAGAAAAAAAATGTAATTGGGTCATAGGATTCTTCTACTTCTCCTTGTCTTTTAGTTTTGATCATTAGGAGACCAAAACAGCCATGAGAGGGAACAACATGGAGAAACCCAACAAAAATTCGAAATGAAAGAACTCCCAGTAACCCTGCAACATGCCAAAGACATGCCATGCTGCTTGCTTATAACACATGGCTGTCGGGGTTTTGTACTAGAATTATTACTTTCCTTTTTTTGAAGTTTCATTTTCTATATTCCTCACTAAGATTTATTGTTAATTATTAGCATTATTTTATCTTCTACTTTGATCCACATCAATTAAACTGTTCTTCTCTCATATGAGTCTCAAGTCTGTAAACATTTAGTAGGGCAGAATTGTTTTTGTTTTTGTTTCTTTTTTCCTAATAAACCAAAACCAAAAAGAAATGAGATGATTTGAACAGGCCGTCTCCGGTATTTTTCTTCTTTTTTTTTTAATGCAAATCCCGTATTTGACGGTTACATAAATGAATCTTAACTCTTAAGTAGTACAAGTAATAAATAAGCCAAGTCCAATCACATATAAGAAAATTGTTCTCATGCTAATGTTCTCTAAAACTTTAGGGTAGGTAAATACTCAAATGAGTTTTGCTACTTAACCCTCCAATTTGACTCTTTACTTGACGCGACGTGTCATTGGAAAATTTACCATAATTTCTAAAACCTTATTTAATAACAGTCTAAAATCAAGAAATTTATTCTGTAAACTATCCATATTTATAACTAAGGACCAAACCTAGATTTAATTTGTTACATTAATTATTATGAGGGTCAAGTCATGGAAGGTCAAAAAGAATTTTCCTATTGATCAAATCAGGACTAAAAATTTGGAAAAATTTTCAAAATAGATCTAATTTTTTAGATTGAATCTAATCAGAATTAAAAACTTAAGTCTTCAATAAAATAAGGTTTTTTTTTTTTATTACTACGAAACCTGCTTGTGTCATGCATGTGCCCCTAGATAGTACATTACTTTTCTGACGTTGTAATGACACGTGCACAACAAGTAGAGGGTTCCATTAAAAAATATTTTAATTTGGTTGATGATCGAAATTTTTAAACCTAATTAGATTTAATCTAAAGGATTATACCCAAATTGAGTACTTCTCCAAACTTATAGTTATAGTCATGATTTAGATATTTACGTAGTTATAGTCATGATTTAGATATTTACGCAGGCTCATTTTACTTAGAGCTGGTAATTGGGCAGGTTCGGGTTTTTTCAGGTTCGGGTTATGTCGAGTTCAGATATTTTCGGGTTCGGTCTAGGGATGCAACCGGGTAGGGTACCCGTGAATTTTGAGGTATCCGTACCCTAACCCTATTATTTTCTAGGGTACCCTAACCCTATAATTACCCTGTTATTTTTTAAAATCACTACCTGTACCCTACCCGTATAAAATATCAACTACCCGTTAACTACCCTGACCCGATAATAAACCCGAATATTTTTTTACTTTATAATTAAATAATAATAAATAGATTAAAATTAAATGAATAAATTAAAATTAACTTGTATAATTGTAAAACAAAGTTAAAAATTATATTTTTAACAATAAACAAATTTTAATTAGATTAATTAGGAGTAATTTTTAAGTAAAAATATAATATATAAATAAAAATTTAATATTAAAATAATTAATTAGTAACCGGGTTCGGGTAGTGGGTACCCTAAGGTCACTACCCGTACCCTACCCGAACCCGTCACGGGTATTAAAATCACTACCCGTACCCTACCCTAATCCTACTTAATCGGGTCGGGTAGTACCGGGTACCATATTATCTACTACCCACTTGCATCCCTAGTTCGGTCGCGAATAGGGTTTGGGCTCGGGTCGGGTCGGGTTTGGACTCAGTTTGATTTCGATTCGATATTCAGAGTCCGATTTGGATGCGGCTCATCCCGGCTCAAGTGTAAGCTCTTTTTAAACAAAAATAATTGTTTTATCTTTTATATTATAAGTTTATTGATAATATATAATATAATAATATAATATAACATGATTATCAATATATATAAAGATTGAATAATTGTTAAAAATTACTAACAAATGATTAATAGCGAAAGAATAGTCTCATCCATAGAGACATTCAGAAAGTCCCGAAAACACGACCACTCGTTGAAAAATGAAAACCCTTCTTCGGAAAAACTACGGTCACCGACCATTATTAAGTGGCGTGTAATATTTAAATTAATTGAATTAAATATAAAATACATATACTTTATCACTAATTTAAATTAATTAATGCTAATCAATTCTAAATTTTTGTAAATTAAAACAAATTAAGCATTAATTTGAACAAATAATTAAAATGAAAACCTTAAATTAAACAAATTAAAAGCTGGTAGACCCTTAATTGAACTACTAAAGAACTTTGGGGATTGAATTGAACTAAAATAAGGGACTAGATTGAACAAGGACAAAACTTTCGGTTTGAACCTTTGTTTCTGTTTCATCATCTGTTTTTGTAGACTCTTTATTTGATTAAAATTAATTAAAATTTCATGTATTTAATTAATTATACTTTAATTAGTTATAAGGGTACTTTTTAGTCTTATGCTTTCATATATATATATATATATATATATATATATATATATATAATAGTTTAGCACTTTTTATATTGATTAATGAATCATTTAATTGTGATCATTATTATATAAATTTTATTATGTTTATATATATAATAGTTTTATTTAATATTAAAAGGAAATGTGTTTTTTTTAAACAATAAAATATTTTATTTTCTAAATTATTATTAAATTCAAATTATTTCGGGTTCGGATAATTTCGGGTTCAGGTGGGTTCAGGACATTGACTTTTCTGATCAACTCGATTTGGTCGAGTTCGAGTTCGGGCGGATTCGGACGGGTTTCAGATTCATTTTGCGAGCTCTAATTTTACTTCACCCAGTAATTGTATTCATACATGGCCATTTCCTTTCAAAATATTACATTAATGTTATTCAATTTTTTATTAGATTGGAAATTTAAGTTATACATAGTATATACTTGATCAAAACTAAATAAAAAAAAAGGGATTTATGCACACAATTAGGTAGATTTTTTTTAAGGGCACAATATGTATATACATATATAGAGTAGTGAATTTTATTTTATTTTTTTAGCCAAGGGTAATCCTTTTTAGGACTAAATGAAGTATGAAAGGTTAAATCTCTCTCTACAAATACACTTCTGGGATTAAATTTATATTCTCATCTTAATTAGTGTGGAGCTGTTTATCAGCTCAATCAATCATTTGTTAATTAGAAGATTCCGACTTTAACCAACAATAGACCTCATAATTTTGGCATTAATCATTTTGAATTGGACTATGGAAAGTGAAAACCCTTTCTTTTTTTCATTTTTTTCCATAGTTTCTTGGATAAATATTCAAATTGGTTTCTAACTTTTTAATTTGGTTAATTAAGTCCATAATGTTACAAAATCGACTCAAATCAGTCTCTAATATCAAATTGATATCCTAATAAACTCCAAAAGGTTAGGTTCTTAAATTGACATTAGGGACTAATTTGAGCTGATTTTGAAATATTAGGGACTGATTTGAGTCGATTTTGCAACGTTAGGGACTGATTTTAGCCGATTTTGTAATGTTAGGGACTTAATTAATCAAATTAGAGATTATGCCGTTATTTGAGTATTTTCCCAGACATTATGGACCAATTTGAACAATTAACCTGATTTCTTTGGATTTTTCAGGTGTACTTGGTTTAATGGGTTTCCACGTGTATAAGAGTCATTATTATTGGTTGCTTAATTTTTTTTTTCCATTTTTCCTTCTTTAAGCTTGTGGGCTTTTTCTTTCGTAGGCCTAATAGTCTCTTTACTATTTTTGTGCCAGATTAGCTATTGGTTTCTTTTGGTGGCTATATTTTTTCATCTTTTTTTTATTAATGTTGTTTTGATTAAGAGTTACTAACTATTCATTTCTGGTTTCTTATTAGATATTCTCTATATTTGAAATTTCTATAAACACACTCACTATAATTCCGCGGCATAGCATGGGCAAAGTACCTGGTTTACAAAATAGAAATCACTTACCACTTCAATTAATAAATATAATAAATAAGAAATATATATATATATATATATATATATATATAGAGTAATCAAAGAAAATATACTAATGGAAAAAAGCATTTAGAATGGATATGGATAGTAATAGTAATTAAAAATACCAAGACAAAAGATGGTAGGGTACGTAGTATACTTATTGACTCAAGGTCAAAGATATATACACTTTCCAATTCTTACAAGTTACAACTTACACAATCAAAAGAAAAAAAGGGAGAAGAATAAAGTTTACTGCAAAAAAATCCAAAAATTACCTGTTAGTCAAAACGAGTAATCAACAAGCAACATTGTCTGCTTGACTCGGACTGGTCTTTAGACGAGACTCCTACCAAGGCCGTTCCAAATGAATTAATGACTCGACTCGAGCCATATCCCTTTGACCAACAAGTCCAATCCAACTTTTTTCTTTTTTTAGTCATCTCATCGTGTGGCCTAGCATCAAAGATGCCCAAATATCTAAATTTCGTCATTTGACTAGGTGTGGTGAATCTGGAGTATTACATCCGGATCATTCATCGTACATCACCGTGTTGTGGGACCCGACGGCTGAGATTTAGTAGTTGGCAATCCTTTGGGAGAGTGAGATGAGACTTGAGAGTGACTGATCGATGATATCAGGTTACAGCTGGATGTACTGGATCCTTCCTCACTACCGAACAGGATCCCAGGGGATCTTCTTGGCCCCATAGGGAAAAAAAAAAGTTATAGTATTGTGATTTTTATTTTATTTTTTTTTTACAAGTGAAGCTTACTGCTTACCTCAGCCGCAACTGCATGCTCAGCAATGGAGGTTTTGTCAGCATAATTTCCCACGTGGCAAATCAGAAATGGTCGTCAGCAGCCGGATTCACTTCCAGTACTACTGCTTGTTTTGTAGCTTCAACTTGGTGTTTTTCTTCACCAAACTATAATGCTAGCAAATTTTTTTTATACTTTTAGTTTGTAATTTTCCATCCCAAACAAACAATTCTATGTACCCTAACAAATATTGTCTCTTTTCTTTCCCAATGAAGGTAATTGGAATTTGACCTACTTATAGAGAAAATGTGAAATTGTAAACTTGAGATTTTTTCGTTTAAATTTTGATAATTTTTTATTAAAAGAATATAGGAATAGAGAGGAGATTACCTTATCTAAAGTACTCTATTACAAACTCGTTTATTTTTAAACATACATGATCATCTACTAATATAAATATGTAAAGGCTCGAATTCAAATATCTTTCACTAGCACTTTAAACCTTATTACATTGGCCGATTTCGTAACATTTATAAGTGTATATTCTTCAAAATGGGTGAAAAAAAAAGCAATATTAATTACTATGATCCAAGCATGTACTAGAAGTGTGAATGCATGGCGAACCTTATCTAGTACTATTTTTTTTGAGCCGACTCTCCATTAAGGGGATCTTCTAAAATCCAAAACCCATAATCCAATTGATATATGTTGGTTGAATCGTTCAACAGATTTTGACTTGAAACTACTTGATCTAGCTTTTCAAGGGCATTGAATACATATTACTATTAAGTTATATATATGCCAAAATTCTTCTAAATAAATTTAATTTCTTTCACCAGACGCCAAGCCATAGTGATGCATGAAAAGGAAGAACCCTACGTGGAGGCAGCTCAAGCTCTCGCTCTAGTTCAGGTGAGCATGGAAAAACCAAAACAAATTCGGAAATGGCAGGTCGGCATGGGGAAAAAGGAAACGTGTTTGTTTCTTTTATTACTTCCTCACCCTATTCGACTATTCCTTTTTGTCTTAAAAACAATTTTTTGGCAGCTTTGGTTTTGTTTTTTAATGTTCTGGTTTCTATAAAGAAAACGAGAGAGAAAAAGAGATAAATTAAATTGATTAATTTACAATGGTCGAGGTCAGCAACAATTCATGTGCAGGTAATTAATGGCCATTCCGAAGTTCGAAGTAGTGAGGGAGAGGATCGATCTTAATACATTTTCCTTTATCAGTTTCGACGAAGGTACGGACACCAAGCTAGTACTCCTTGAGAATTCAATGATGCATGGGTTTCCATTTGCTCTCAAATTTTTAGTTTTTGTCCCCCTTTAGGATTTAGTCAATGCCCCCCATATATGGTCGGCACTAGTTCTATAGGCAAATGGGTAACCTTTAATTTTTTTTTGGTAAAAATAAGAAAGATAAACAACTAGCTTAGCTTGAAAACACGGGGAAAAGCAACACCCCATCGATCAGCCTCAAGGATGTCCACAACATCAGGAGGGGGAGCATAGAAAAATTCTATATCAGCATCCATATCACAACCCATCTTTGAGAGTTTATCAGCACAAAAATTCCCTTCACGAAGCGTATGTTGACAATAGCATTGCCAATTCCAACTTAGCATCTCTTTGATATCCAATAACAAATCTCCCAAAGGGTGGACCTCTAAATACTCCGAGTGAAGAAGATCTAGAATCACTTTTGCATCAACTTCACAAATGACAAATCGAAAACCTTCACGCCAGGCTAAGTCGAGCCCCAAGCGCAAGGCATGCAGCTCAGCAGCAACATTCGAACAAGAACCAAGATGAGCAGCAAAACCAACAACCCATTCACCTGCAGAATTTCGAATCACTCCACCAGCTCCAGCAGCACCCGGATTACCTTTTGCTGCTCCATCAGTATTCAGCTTTACAAAATCATCAACAGGGGGATTCCACGAAATAGAGTTAGCCGACCCAGTGGGAAAGGAAGGCATCGACATAGCTGCAATAACCTCCCTGGTAGTACCTGCAATGTTAGAAAGAATGGCTTCCAAAGCCATCATCTCAGTAGGTTCAAAAACCATCTTGCACCGAGCAGTCCAAATACGCCAAAGTGTAGTGGCAAACAATGTCACATGCGAAAAAGACTGATTCTTCATATCCAAGCCTTGTAACAACCAATCAGAGAGGGGCAACTCAAAAAAATTCGAATTAACAGAAAAAGGAAGGATCCTCACCCAAACCTGTTTTGCCCGCTCACAATCACGCAAAGCATGGAGGATGTCCTCCTCCCCATCATGGCAATTCGGGCAGATAGCAGTAGAAGAAAGACCCCAAGAATGTCTCAAAACATTAGTAACAATACGACCACGCCAAACCAGCCAAAGGAAAAAAATTCATCGCATAGGGACCTTCAACTTCCATATATTCTCATAACCACAAGAATTTTCCAAATGGAAAGTGCCCTTCAAAATAGCTAAATACGCAGAGCGGGTAGAGAAAACACCATTCGAGGAAGCACCCCATACATAAGAGTCACACAAACTAACAACTTTAGGCAAAGGGTAACCCAAAATGCGAACTGCAATTTCATAAGGCAATTGAGCAAACAACATATCCACATTCCAACTACCACCAGCAACAATAAAATCACTAACCATAAAAGTTGTGTCCAATAAAGATGGTAAAGGCTCAAGGGAGTTAATCAAAGGTTCCTCAAGCCAAGTATCCAACAAAAACCGAATACTATTACCACTACCAACCCGTTTCCGCAACCCATGAGAAAGATCCTCCAAGCCCGACACTAGTCCCTTCCAGGATGATGACCACAACACTTTCTTCGAACCAGCCTCTCGGATAAACTCAAAAATATCACCATGGATCTTATATTTAGCATACAAACAGCGCACCCAAAGACTATGAGATTGATTCAAAAATCCCCAAGCAGTTTTTTGGAGAAGAACACGATTATGATACTCCATCTTACGAAGCCCAAGCCCCCCATAATTTTTTGGTTTACAAACCTCTTCCCAACTAACAAGATGAAGGGCTCTCTTGTTCTCCGTACCACCCCATAAAAATCGCCTATTAAGCATATCCAACTTATTACGGCAACCCACCGGTAACTTGGTTGTCAACATAGTGTAAGTCGGAATGGAGGACATGACCGAGCTAACTAAAATTGCACGACCAGCAATATTCAAAACCTTAGACTTCCATCCACTAAGCCGAGAATTAACTTTATCAATCAACTCTCTGTACAAAGCACCCCCAACTTTCTTATGAACCAAAGGAATACCAAGGTATTTACCAAGGTCATTAGAAGTTCCAATACCCAAAATACTACTAACCAAACGCACATTACTACCCGAAGCCTTCAGAGAAACAAAAACTCGAGACTTCTCCAAACTGACCTTAGCACCAGACGCCAAACAAAATCTGTCCAAAACCTCTTTTACCATCTCTGCTTGCTTCTTAGAGGCCCGACCAAAAAGGAAAAGATCATCAGTAAAAAATAAATGAGAGATGAAGGGACCCCCTCTACCCAAAGTAATAGGCTTCCAATCTTTTCGTGACACAGATTCATTAATTAAATGTCCAAGCCTCTCCATACACAAGACAAAAAGGTAATGGGAGATAGAATCACCCTGCCTGAGACCCCTTCCTGGAGAGAAAAAAATCCGTTTTCTCCCCATTCCATAAAACTGACATAGCTGGACTTTCAACACAAAACATAATAATATTTACCCAGCTATCAGGAAACCCAAAAGCAATAAGAGTATCCCTCAAGAAATCCCATCGGACTCGGCCATATGCTTTCTCTAAGTCAATCTTAATCGCCATCAGGCCCAATTTACTCTTGGAACGACGAATGGTGTGAATCATCTCCTGGGCAATAAACACATTATCTGCAGCTTGGCGACCTGGAATAAAACTTGATTGAAGATGGCCCACAAGATTATCAAGTAAAGGTCGTAATCGATTAACCAGAACCTTCGTAATTAGCTTGTAAGCCACTGTACACAGGCTAATAGGCCGAAACTGTTTAATGTACTCAGGTTGCTGCACCTTAGGAATCAATACTAATAACGTACGGTTAAGTTCAGGGGGAAAATTACCAGACTCAAAAGCATCGGACACCAATTGAAACAAAGAAGTACCAAAATCATCCCAATAGGCCTGGTACACACCATCCTGAAAGCCATCCACCCCAGGAGCCTTCCATGGTTTCATTTGAAAAAGAGCACAACGAACCTCCGCTAAGGAAATTCCTTTCTGCAAATTAAACTTCTCATCAGGGGAAAGAACAGGATGAGGAATAGGTCCCAAAGGCTGAACTTCACTCCCCTCAACCGAAAACAAGCCTGTAAAAAATTCCACAACCAACTGCCTTAAAGCAGCTTGATCCGACACCCATTCATCCGAAGAAATATCACGTAACATTAGGATTTTATTTCGTCTCCTACGAGCTACAGTAGACAAGTGGAAAAATCTAGTGTTACGGTCCCCATGCTGTATCCATTGAACCCGTGATTTTTGAGCCCAAAATATTTCTTCTTTTTCCAAAATCTTATCATACCGCGAAACCAAATCATCTTCCAGTAATTCAAGTTGATGTGATCTATGCAAAGCCAAAGCTCTCTGAATACCATAAATCCTTGCTCGCAGTTCTTTTTTCTTAGCAAAAATATTACCAAAATCTGACTTACTCTACTCCAAAAGTGCCGAGGCTAATTTCTCCTCCTTCTCAACAAAAGTACCATCGAGCTCCCTCCACAACCTACTCATCATATCATCAAACCCAAGCTCAGTTCGCCACATTGCTTGAAACCGAAAAGGGCGCTGGCTTCTATCCCCAGAAACAGTAGGTTCTAATTTTAATAGAACAGGACTATGATCTGAATGAACTCTAGGTAAGTGAACAACAACAGCTTCAGGAAAGAGCAAACACCAATTTGGGTTAGCTAAAACACGATCCAAACGTTCCTGGACTTTTCTCAAACCCTTTCCTCCGATTACACAAGGTAAAAGCAGGACCAGAAAAACCCAAATCCATTAGACCACAATTTGTAATCATCCCATTAAAAAGTTGACATCTAGGAAAAGAAGGAGACACACCACCCATCTTCTCACCTGCATTCAGAACATCATTAAAATCACCTAAAACAACCCAAGGTAAAGTGATAGATCGGGCAAGATCCTCCATATAAGTCCATAACAATCTGCGAATTTCCAACCTTGGACTAGCATATACAATCGTCAACATAAACTCCGCCTGATCTTCAGGTTTAACAAGAACATGTAAAAGCTGGGGGGAAGAAATAATTACTGTAATCTGAACTACGACATCATCCCAATTCAACCATATTCCTCCAGCAAACCCAACAGGATTCGCTACATGCCATTGAGGCAACTTTAATTTACGGAGAACACGCTCCGTTCTAGAACCAGAAATTCTATGCTCAACTATTGCAAAAACGGAAGGCTTATAAATTGAAACAGTTCCCGTGCATGCCTCAAAAACTTACTATTACCAGCACCTCTACTGTTCCATAGGATGTAATCCATTAACAACAGGGGAAGAAGAATTATCTAAGTCACCAGGCTCCTTAGATTGAGCACCATCCATGGCCAGAACACCCTGATCAATATCCAAATTTGCCGACTCATTTAACACCATATCCTCATTTGTATTGCGTAACAAGCTAGAATTGGTAGTTTTTACCACCACCGAAGGTGGTTGCTGCGGTGGAAGAGAGATGGCGTCAGAGGGCAAAAGCATCTCATCATCTCGACCATTATCCCCTCTCGCCATCAAAACGCCAGCTTCCTCCAAAGTACCAGAAACTGCAGTATCCAAAATAGGCGTTTGCTGCTCCATAAGATGAGGCAGCCCAAAGTGACTTGACCCAACTAAATCCTCCAACCTTTTTGGGTCAAAAACAACCTGTTTTGTAGACCCAGCTTTAAAAGAGAAACCAGGAGGCGGCCCATTACTCAAATTTGGCCCAAAAGCAGTAAAAGAATGAGTAGAAACACTTCGAACAGCACGGGAAGGGGCAGATCCCTTATTGAAAGCTTTAGAGTTTCCCTTATTCGAAGATTTCTGCTAAACATTTAATCCCATATCTTTTTTCGGCTTCCAAATTTTCCGGCCATCCCCAACTATCTCCTTTGATTTCTCCTTAGTAACCTCCGAACCAGACTCCTTAAATCAAACCCAGAAGATTCCTTCATTCCTTGTAGCGAATTAAACCGATTCCGCAAATCATGCCCTTGAGTCGGCGCAATTTTACTTTTCCCTTTTTCAGCCGTTTCTTTCACCGGCCGGCGAGATCTACGTTGAACAATCATCGAAGGACCGAACGCCGAACTAGAGGAGGGCTTTGGTGTCCATTTTATGAATATAATTACATATATTCCCTCATCATATTCATCTCATCGTCTATCCATTTTAACCTTTAATTTTCATACATGGTAATTAATGTGTAAAATTTATGCATATCTAATGTCTTCCTTTTGTTCCCTTATTTCTCTATCTCTCCAACTACGTTCATTTAAAGGGTTTCGTACAATTGTTAATGGAGTTCGTACCAATTCTAGTAGAAAAAAGACTAATTTGTCTTTTTTTCTTTTTACAAATTTAAGTGTGTAGTATGAAAAATTGGAAATTCGATGGCTGATTTAAATTATTTCTTTTTACAAGTTTAATAGTCAAAATTGTCTAATAAACTGAATTTAAAACATTTCAAATGAGTATTTTAGAAGGTTATTTATGTATGTTCAAGTTTAACTAGTTCTAATATATCCTTCCGTTGGAAGGGTTAGAAACTTATAATCAATGCCTAGTTAAATAACAAGGGATAGAAAAAAACTTCCAAAACTGAACAGATAATAACAGTGGTGTAGCCACACTTTGGGTTGTGGGTTCAAATGAACCCATTCAAATTAAACTCCTTTTGAATGATAAGAAAATTTTAGGTAAAATAAGAAATTGACCCCACTACAAAATTAATTTGGGGTCAATATGTATGTATATAGTAGATAATTTTATGGGGTCAATAGAAATAATAAAAATATTAAAAAATTTTATAATTACTTTTATTTGTTTACTTTTATTCTATTTTGGTTCCATTAAAATTATAAACTATTCCCTTTGTTCCTTTTTAATTGTTTATGTCCATATCCCTATTCCTTTTTTTTAAAGGCATCCCTATTCCTTTTTAACTGTCCCTTTTTTTTTCTTTTTCTTTCGAAACATATCCTTCTATCAAAGATGAACTCATTTTCTGAAATTGTTAATATGTCTTAATAAACTTGTCTCGAACGTTAATATACCCTTTGTTCCTTTTGAAATTCAAAAATTACATTGAGATAGTTTCAATTTACATAGTTATGTCTCGAACGTTAAAATCATATTCATATATCTTAACCCCACTTAGAATTTTTTTTTTCTGATACCCCATCCGGTATCTAGAGTTTTATTCTGATTAATCCGGATTTGACTTGCGCCTCACACCTAGTTTTGGTGGGTGAGTCTACCAACGGACAGCTGCGTATGCAAGGTTTCAAACTGAGATATGTTTAAACTGAAACAAATCTCTTACCACTTGATCCAACTCTGGTTGGTATATTATATTTTACTTAATTTGGCATCACTTGTAGAATTAATTATTATATATAATCGTTTTACTTAACTTGGACTTCCAAATTTTTTTGTTCATAATCGATGAAAAGACTGTACAGTGGTTAGATCAAGCTTTTGCCATGGAACTTGTTATGAAAAACAATGAGTTCACCATATATTTTTGTCCCGTCAATTTGTTCAAATTTAAAAGTTAGCATCATCAAGTATCAAATTCCAAATTCTTGAAAATGGGCCAATGTTTTTCTACTGAGCCGATGGCCTTGGAACCCCACATTGTTTGGCCCAGTGTACTATTTGGTGGAGAGATCATTCCAATTGTCTACCACAAATGAGACAAAAGGAAAAACAAAAACCTCAAACAGCAACCTTTTCCCCATTCTAACAATATATATGAAGCCAAAGTGATTCCATGTTTTTCTATTACAATCTTACATTCCCATTAAACAACCAAAAGTTGAGTACTAGTGAGGGCACTGCCAAATTCAACCTCAAGTTATTAAAGTAGTGGTCACAACAATTCTTCATTTCAAAATTTGAAACTTAACCCAATATTTATTCATCATGATAATTATTATTATTTGAGTTTAAATTGCTTTGGCGCCAAGGGTTTATACCCTTCTTGAAATTAATCCTTTAATTAGCAGAAAAGAAAAGCCATGTCTGTCCAATTTAAATTTGCATGGCTTATAGAAAAATGTTTAGGTTGTGCATTAAGGAAGCATGTAAGGAAAAATTTGTATTCAAGATTCCAACTAACCCCAATTGATTTTCCAACCAACCCCAACCCACTGTTGAAATTAATCAATTTCAGGTTGCTTGTGTCTCAATAATGTTCTCAAATTAACTTAAAACTTGTGTGTTAAACTTCCAAAACTTAAGCAAATGTAATCTTTGTCTCATTTATCTTTAACATCTTGGGAGAGAATGTTTTAACCTCCTATTTGTGTTTGGTAACCAACCCTTTTACTCAAACAAAACAATGTAATTTTTTGGTGTTTTTATCCACTAGGGGTGCAGCTCAACTGCCCAAAAACTAACTAGCTATAAGCCTATAACAAGGGAAGAAATAAATCATCAAAAGATCTTAAATTCTCCAAAGCAAGGCAAGAAAATCATGAAAGATCACTTTGGTGGGAAACCCATGTATGGAAAAGGTGTTAAGAACTCATTTCTTTTGAGTAAAATTTTCAGTGTGGGGGGCTTCATTATATTGTGCATAAAAAATGTTGTTGATCATTAGAAATCATTAGGGGAAACTTAAAGTATACATTGTTTTTGAAAAAGAAAGTTCAAGGTTTTCTTATTTACTTTTTCTAGTCATTGTTACTATAGTTTTTATCTTTATCAGGCTCCTCTTGTCCCCCTCACACCCCAAGCTTCAACTACAAGCTTGTCTAATGACCAAAGCATTGGGTTTAGTGTTTGAAGAGAGGCCACATTAGTTGGTTGGTGAATTAAAATTCTTTCTTGATGATTTCGACAATGATTGGGAGTTTGGGATCAAATTAAATAAAACTTTTTTCGATACATTGGAGAGTTATGCTAAAAGGGAAAATAAATGTAAGAGCATAGACCTTAACCTCAAATCTACGAGAAATCCAATTTCTAGAAGAGATGGCCATTGGCCTTTTGGCCTGGTAGGAGGGTGCTAGATTCTTAATTTCAGTGGTTAGGATTCGATCCCTAACAATCTCATTAAAAAAAAAAAAAAAAACTTCAAGAAATGTATAAACCGTTTTGACTTGACTAAAGGCATAAACAAAAGTGACAAAACACAAATGTATCAACTTGGGCCAAGGCCCTTATAATTGATCATACTCCTCACAATGAAATTTGAACAAAAAGAAGCTTTATTTTCGACTTGGGCCAACGCCCTTATAATTGGGCTTAGGGGCCAAATATAGATAAACAGCTAGGTCCATTTTAGGTCATGAAAGTGTCAATTTCCAAATTTTAGGAGCAAGTCTGACTAAGGAAATATAACTACCATAACTGCCAAATCCCAAATGAGCTGCTTTACCAAAAATGGAACCCTTGGAAGAGATGTTAAACACCATGCAACTCTGCCTCCTCACCTCTGTTTCTTTTCCTTCAAATCTCCTTAATTCAAGCCATTTTTCTTCCTTTGACGGAAAAATGGCACAAAAGCAAAACCAAATATCTTCACCATTTCTTCGAAAAACATGTAATCTTTTAATGAAACCAACAACAACAACCTTGTAATACCGGTTTCCAACATCAAGAAAAAAAAAAGGGGAGATCAAGAAAATCCTGAAAAATTACCAAGCAAGAGTGAAGGAGTTTTCAATTTTTCTTTTTCAAACTTCCCATTTTCTTTCATTTTTGTTTATGTTTGAATATGGGAAGGATGATTCCTTCGTATCATGATGATCATCCCATAATAAATCCAGCAATGCCCATTTCTCTAATGGTGGCAGGCATGGCTGCAACCATTGCTATAATCACTGGTCTATGTGGGTTCCGGAAAAAAAAATCACCTCCATTGGACCCAACAGCCGATGATGCAGCAACCACGGCGGCAGACACGGCGGCGCAACCCCAATCAACACCACTAGAAACAGAGGAAAACATATTGGAATTAATGAAGGAATTGCCTCCACCACCGGCCATGCAGAGGACATTGATGGGTACCTGTTCTTCCAACAATTTAATTGGAAAATCTGCATCGACACGAAAACTAAGTTTAAGTACGTTGAGTGTGAAGCATTCAAGAAGCATTTCGATGAACAAGTTTCGGGAGAAAGTAGGGGAAAAACTAGGGGACAAACTAGTGAAACCCAAGGCTCCTCCTGATCAAGACTCGCTTTGGAGGAAAACAATAATATTAGGGGAAAAATGTAAAATATCAGATCGAACTGAAGATGTAGTTGCAGCAGGTGGTTACTATCCCATGACCAGGACAAGAACCATGAGTACCATATCATTGTCTAGGGCAAATTCTTTGAAAGAACAAGAAACGGTTCCTCCCGATGATCAAAATGAAAATGATGAGAAAGCTGCAGTAACAAGAAAAGATGAGGGAGAAGATAAAAAAACAAAAGGGGGAGAAGATAAATCTTGATGTTAGTGAATATTGTGTACTCTATTTTGATATTGTTGTAGGTAGATTTGTGTTTGTAAAGAAATTAATGAGGAATTTGGTTCCATGCATAAAATTTATGCAAATTAAAGGACAATGAAGTTTCCTAGCTACCAATAGTATTAGAATCTTCGTTTCCGATCGAGGTCAACTAGCTTGCTTGAATTATAAGGGCGTAATGGCATATATGAACAACCTTAAAAAACTTTCAGGGGATTGGCTGGTTAGGTAAGTTATCCTATCTCCAAGTTCATGGCAAGTTGTCAACTTCTTTAGAAATTGATGAATTAATTTATTGGACTTTCATCGGTGGATTTTACAGACTTGCATATTGCCTACCAATAGGAGTCTGCAGAGACTCTAATCCAGGTGTCTTGAGGCACAAACCAACATCTATTGGCTTTTCCAATTTTTCTTTTTTCATAAAAGATTGATATATGATGGGAGAAATTCTTTGAATGATTCTAAGAAAAGAATTATTATTTAGTGACAGAAAAGAATGTTTCGAGAACTTGATAGGTAGCTACCAAAGTATATGGGTTGTCTAGGAAACTGCTGATAAAACCATATATCGAGTATTAGTAATGTTGAAAAATAACATTATTAATCAAAGGGCCAATTGTATCACAACCATGACAACTTGGACAAACTCAAATTGACGTGATGAATCAAGAGTGAAACTTTTTTTGGTCTGCAAAGACAGCTTGCATGTTGCGTATAGAGATGTCTTCCCCATAATCCTTAATATATAGAAAGGGTAAATATTTGATAAGGTCTGCCTATAAAAATCCATTTTTATACCCTCCAATGATAGAATGACACCTCATAAATTTTGAGGTTTTTTTATAGAGTGCATCACATGAGATTATATTTAATAAAAACTTAATTTTACTCTCTTTTCACCGATTATTATTAATCCCAAATATTATTATATTATTTCTAAACCCTTATAAAAATCGAATAACACGCTTCCAAATATTCTAATTGTTGAGAATGTAATTGATGAAAGAAGATGGTTAAAATATACTATCATTGCTCTTTCTTTTGTTACTTTACACACGTCTGAACTCAAATGAACAAATTAAAGGCCATTAACCTGTTAATTGAATTGAGATTTTTCCATTAGAGTTAACAATCCATTATGAAGTAGTAATTTCATTTAGGTTTTTGGATACAAGAATATATTTTTTAGTTGTTTGGAGACATGCAAATTTAAGTTAAAAAAGTGTAAGTACTATTTTTGAATGCAAATCATGAATACTTATAATTTTCTCCTTAAATTTTTTAATTCCAGTGATTAGAGGTTAAATTTTTTTTTTGGCACAAGATTAGAGTTTAAATCTGGTACACCTAGAAACTTAGGCATGACCGAATGAGAGTGGATTGATTGAGCATCAATAAATACCAAAAATAAATATGGTATTGGTAGGAGTAAAAATTAAAAATCTCTTCTGTAGTAATTACCGTTAAAATGTTTAATTAATTTTTTGTGGCCGAAATAAAATGTTTCATTAGTTAAAAAGAATCGAAATGAATATAAGGAAGAATAGTTGCCTAGGTGAAAACTAAAAGTCGATCAGTTCCCGATCAAAACGTTTTAAAAGACATCCCCGTCCATCAAAATCAGCAATCTCCTAAATTGTAGCACCATAATTCGCGCAGTAGAAGAATATCCAACATGCGTAGCGTTTGAAAATCCATCGAACTTGATGCACATGACTCGAATTCCCCTTTCAAAATTTTCAACAAAACAGCCGCTTTTACAGCAAACAGTGACAGCAAAACCGAAAGTCTAGTTTTTGAGTGGAAA
Organism: Corchorus olitorius; assembly: GCA_001974825.2. Lineage (NCBI taxonomy): Eukaryota > Viridiplantae > Streptophyta > Magnoliopsida > Malvales > Malvaceae > Corchorus > Corchorus olitorius. Next base: position 40,556 of record AWUE01013942.1, on the reverse strand, counting down.
GGGGAAGAAGGAACAAAACCCAGTAAGGATATCTCCTCCTTCTTTCTCTGGAGCAGAATAGGTTTTTTGAGATTCTGGTTTTTAACCCAAATTTCACGGCCTGTTCTCCTTTTCTCTGGTACGTTTTCTGAACCCTCTTGGATTAATCTCATATGGGTATGAATCAAATCCTTGAACTGATTGGTTTTTGGAGCAGTTGAGGGGGTTAGGTTATTTAGGCCTTAAAAGTAGTTGCTTGAGATTGGTTTGCTTTAAAGGAGACTTTTTGATGAATCTAGATTGAGATTGTTTTGATAACCAGCATTATCATTCTTATTGTCCTGTTTAAATCATCTTTAGTCTTTAATAATAATAGAGATTCATTAATGTTTTTTTCTTTACTTTAGGTGTTTGATTTTGATTTTACTTATTTTCTTTGCATGTTGTGCTTGCTTAATGAATTTCTTTTTTTTTTGTTTCAATAGGTCCAACACTCACTCCGATCCTTCCCTATGCCAATGAGAAAGTTCACAGTCCAACCTTTCCATTTATTCTCCTCCGTTGATCGTGCCTGTCGTTTGGTTCTTCAGAAGAAATCACATTGTCAATACCCACAAACTGACATTCAAAGAAGAAAAGAATGTCAGTTTGTGGGTATTGACAAGGAATTTCTTGTGAAAAACCAAATGACAGACACGATCCCGACAAGCAAAATGAATATGATAGATAGAAGTTGCAAATCTCTTTTGTAGGAGAGAGGACATCGACGACATTGTGTTTTTAATCTTCTTCAAACGATCTTTCTGGCTTCTACTCTCTTTTTTCTTTTTCTTTCCTTTCTTTCTTCTGATGGAGAGCAGAACACAAAAAAGAGTAAGAAGCTTACGTCCTTTACATGGACAAAGCCATCTTCATAATATTTCTATCGGCCGTAGCTTTGTTGATATATAAAAACTCTAATTATGAACTTTCTCAGCTGCAGTAACAAGAAAAGAGGGAGAAGATAAAAAAAGAGAAGAGGGAGAAGATAAATCTTGATGTTAGTGAATAATGTGTACTCTATTTTAATATTGTTGAAGGTAGATTTGTGTTTCTAAAGAAATTAATGAGGAATTTGGTTCCATGCAAATTTTTTTTTTTTTTGTGCAAATTAAAAGAGAAAATGAAGTTTCCTACCAAATACAGGTTCTCCTCTTGTTCCAAAAGATTAAATGCTACCATTTTAACTTGAAGAACAGGGGTTCGAGGGCTACCAAATACCAATAGTATTAGAATTTTCGTTTGCGAAGTCAACTAGCTTGCTTGAATTATAAGGGCGTAATGGCATATATTCTGTTAAAAAAAATTATTCATTTATATAGATTCATTGGACTTTCACTTATTGATTTTTGAGACTTATAGGTTGGCTACAAATAAGAGTTTGTGGTAGGTGCCTTTTACCACAAGTTCAAGCATTCACTACTTTGACCAACCCGATCTATTGGGTTTTATTTTTTCTTTTTTCATGAATGATTGATATATGATGGGAGGAATTCTTTGAACATTTAACAAAATAATTTGATGGTGATCATAGAAAAGAATGTTTCTAAGAACTTGATAGGCTAAGACCAAAGTACATGGGTTGTCTAGGAAATTGCTGATTAAACCATATACTCCAAGACTGAGATTAAACCATAACATTAATCAAGTTCTAGATTGAGATTGGTTGTCTAGGAAATTGCTGATTAAACCATAACATTAATACATAACATGGGAGCTGTTTTTTGTCTAGGAAATTAACCAAATTAATACATAATTTGTCTAGGAAATTAACCAAATTAATACATAATTGAACATTTAACAAATTAATACATAATAATTTGTTCTTTCTAAGAACATTTATAAGAACATTTAACAAAATATATCAGAACTTGATATATGGGTTGTCTAGGAAATTACTGATTAAACCATAATATTAATCAAACTCAAAAGGGCCAATCGTATCACAACCGTGACAACTTGGACAAACTCAAATTAAATTTATGAAACCCTTTTTTTTTATCTGCAAAGACAACTAGCATGTTGCGTATAAATGTCTTCCCCATAATCCTCAATAGTCAATACATAAAATATTTCTTTTTTTTTATAGCAAATTCTGAATTCATTTCATCACAAAGACTGAGTTACAAAACGTGTAGAGGAGGAGCTCCACACCAGGCCCTATATGTCCCAACATCACACACTAATTGTGCTAAATTGTGGGCAAACATATTACCACCCCTATTTACATGAGCAAAAGAACAATAACTGAAACAAGAACCTAACCACCTAATCTGTTGAATCAAACTATCACCCTCCTAAAGACTAGGAGCTAGATCACAAATTTCTCTAACTAAAACTAATGAATCACTTTCCACCTCACAAGACAGTAAAGAAAAGGATTGGGCTAACAACAAGCCAAAACGCACAGCATAAGCCTCTGCAAATAACGGACTAGGAACATTACTAATCCTAGCAGTAGCAGACACCACTACTAGCCCTTGTTTATTTCTAATCACTACCCCTAAACCCGCCTCGCCCTTCTCCACAATGAAAGAAGCATCCGTGTTATTAATTTTGAAATCAGCTATAGCCGGCGGAAACCATCTTGGTGTAGCAAGTTGTTGAGCTCCCTTATTATCCCGACGCCTTACTGCCTCTAGCTCTCGCAGCCTTCTAGCCGCTGCATAACAAAGTGATGTAGGCGTCCTGCAGACATACTCATGTAAAACTCGATTTCTATTATGCCATATTAGCCATAACAAGGATGCCACCAGCTCGAGAGAGCCCAATTGTGCTGCTTTATCTATTAAACACTCCCAAACTCTATCTCCTTCCTCCCATGATTGCAAATACTCCAACACCCATGGGCATGACACTTCCCAAACCTTATGGTTAAACGGACATGTGAAAAATACATGCATTAAAGACGTCTCAGCATCCATACATACCGGACATTCATCATCCATCGGAACTCCCTGCCTTTGCAGATTCATTTTTGTAGGCAACACATTATGCCATAGACGCCATAGAAAAAACTTAATTTTCGGTTGTATCAAGTCACCCCAAACCCGACGCCAATAAACATTCCTATTATCCATCGAAGGAGCTTCCTTTCCCAACACAACTCTTGCAATATGATAGCCCGATTTAACTGTATACTGACCATTACTTGTCCCATTCCAAATGAGAAGATCACGATTGGCCAGAATGGACAAGGGAATGCAAAGGATTCTACCTACATCCTCAGGTTCAAACAGTTCTTGAAGCAGATCTATATCCCAATGCCCATTATTCATCAAAGAACTTACCTTATTCGGTTGACAGATTATACCTGGTCTAGGTTGTGGTCTAAATATGGGTGCCTTATTAATCCAATTATCAGCCCAAATGCCAATCGAAGAACCATCACCAACCCTCCATCTCGAACCCGATTTGATAACATCTCGACCAGCCAATAAACTCCGCCATAAAAAAGATGGATTACACCCAAGAGTAGCTGTCATAAATGAACCATTTTTAAAGTATTTGGCCTTCAAAATCCGAGAGCAAAGAGATCCCTCCTCATGAATAATTCGCCAACCTTGTTTAGCTAACAATGCTAAATTGAAAGCTTCAAAATCTCTAAACCCCAATCCCCCATCAAGTTTTGACACACACAAAGTATCCCAAGTTTTTCAATAAATTTTTCTTCGAGAACCGTTTCCACCCCACCAAAAACGAGCAATCAACCTATTTAATTCCTGCAAAAAAGTTTTTGGAAACTTAAAGCAACTCATTAGATAGGTAGGAATGGCCTGTGCCACAGCTTGGATTAATACCGCTCTGCCTGCAATTGATAACATCTTGCCATTCCAACTCTTGATTCGCTTCCATAATCTGTCCTTAATTGCCTCTAACTCGGCTCTCTTTGATTTCTTAATCATAATAGGCATCCCAAGATATTTGTCCTTTATCAAAACCCTCTGAACTCCTAACTTTTGCATGATCAAAGCTCGAAGTTGATCATTGACATTCTTACTAAACAATACTGCTGACTTGTCTACATTTACCATCTGTCCCGATGCCATCTCAAAAGCTTTCAGCACATGTAAAATAGAATCAAATTCTGCCAAAGTAGCACGCATAAAAAGTAAACAGTCATCAGCAAAGAATAAATGAGAAACTTGTGGCGCAGTCCTAGCAATTGCCACTCCTTTAATCTCCCCTCTTTGCTCTGCATGATACAATAAGCTGGCCAATCCTTCCATACAGAGAAGAAACAAATATGGTGAAAGAGGGTCTCCTTGTCGAAGCCCTCTTGTTGGTTTAACCTCTTCTGTATAATCTCCATTAATCAAAAAAGAATATGATACTGATTTCACACCCGCCAATACCAAAGAAATCCACTTATCAGAGAAACCAAATTGTCTCATAACTGCTTCCAAAAAAACCCATTCAACCCGATCATAAGCCTTACTCAAATCCAATTTCAAAGCCATATATCCATCAGCTCCACTCCGTTTGTTCTTCAAATAATGCACAGTTTCAAAAGCAACCATAGCATTATCATAAATCATCCTACCTGGAACGAAAGCACTTTGCGTGGAACCAATTATCTGGGGCAAAATTTCCTTCAAGTGATTAGCTAATGCCTTTGATATGATTTTAAAAATCACATTACAAAGACTTATTGGCCTATAGTCTTTAACAGTAGTAGGATTCTTAACCTTCGGAATTAGAACCACATTGGTATGATTGATCGTGTCCAATAATGGCGCTTCCAAATTCAAGAAAGACAAAGCCATATCACTAACCTTATCCCCAACTATGTGCCAAAAACGTTAGAAGAAGCCTAGTGACATACCATCCGGACCTGCTGCTTTATCCGGATCCATATCAAACGTTGCTCTCCTGATTTCTTCCTTGGTGAAATTTCTATCCAATCTAGCACTCATCTCTGAAGAAATGCGCCGATCAAGCAGACCAGCTACCGCATGAACTCGACTAGGATCAGGTATACTGCTAGTAAAGATATCTCGAAAGTGTCCCATAATTAATTGTTCTACCATAGGCCGAGAATTATGCCAATTCCCATCCTCATCGCAAAGTGCAGCAATTGAATTTTTCCTCTTCCTACTTGAAGCAATTGAATGGAAAAATTTGGAATTTCGATCACCCTCTTTTAACCATGAAACCTTAGCCCTTTGGCTCCACATCACCTCTTCCTGATCATGCAAAATATTTAGCTCCTCAAGACAATTCTGGATGGCTTGGGAACCATCCATTTGTCTTACATCTATGAGCAAATCTTCCAACTCCTTCTGTTTACATTTGAGCTTATATTTCACCTTACCAAAAACAACTTTATCCCAAAATTGCAGCGCCCTCCCACACTTCTCAATTGCTTGCGCTACATTGATCATGGGATCTAGACTCCAATTCTCCTTAATCACCTCCTCCAAACCATCATGCTTCAACCACATATTCTCAAATCTAAACTGTTTCCTTGAAACAAAATCCATAGGTATCTTCTCCAAAAAATTAATTAGCAATGGCAAATGGTCCGAGGTTGACTCAACCAGATTATGGACATAAGAATAAATGAAACGATCAAGCCATTGTTGAGTAGCAAAACCACGGTCCAACTTCTCAAAAATCATACCATCACCTAACCGTCGAGACCATGTAAAAACAGGTCCTTTAGTTGGAAGCTCATTGAAATTACATTCCTCAACCACTTCTCTAAAGCTAGTCATTTGTCGTTGTGGTCTTATACTTCCAATTTCTCCTCACTTGACAATAACTCATTAAAATCCCCTGCACATAGCCAAGGAATCTGTGATTGCGCAGATAACAATTTTAATAATGCCCAAGATTCATGTCTATGATTGGTTTCCGGATGACCGTAGAATACTGTAAAACGCCATTTATAATTCTCCACATTACCAACAACAGCATCAATATGAGACTTTGAGTAAGACACAATCGAAAGAGAAATCTCATTATTCCAAAACAAAGCTAAACCACCAGATCTTCCACTACTACTGACACTAAAACAACAATCAAATCCTACTTTACAACGTATCCACTCCATCTCAGAGGCAGATCGTTTAGTTTCTGAAAGAAAAACAATACTAGGATTATTACAATTAACTAAACTACGAAGGGAAAAAACTGTTCGAGAACTACCAAGTCCCCGACAGTTCCACACTAACACATTCATGGTTCTCGGCGGGGATGTTTTTCCTCCATCCCGGCCGTTTGATTATTCTGACCACCATTCTGGTCTTCAACGTTCCCACTATTGCTTCCCTTCCTTGATTCTGCATCCGCTCCATTGGTATCATAAATGGCAGCTCCAAATTCATCCTCGTCCTGCTTTACCAGACCTCGATCCTTGGCTCGCTTATTAACCCCAGTGTTGAAATAATCATAATTTGGGATACCTGAATTTCGTTGACCAATCTTAGAGTTGGATTCGGGTCCCAATATATCGAAAGAGTATTGTTGGGCAACTCTTGCAGTCTTCTTCCACTTCCTCTGCTTTCTTCCTGGTTGAATTGATGAAGCTCCAAAACAAATGGAGATGAAGGAAGATACGGCTCCACCTGCGCTGCCTCCAAAGGGATAAAATCTTCTGCATTTTGAACTCCAGTAGCCTGGAGAATGTTAATTCCTCCCACTTGTGGTTGGACTCCATCAGCTTGGTTTAGAATTGGGTTCGAAGGCCCAATTCCGGGTATAGGTGGAACTAAACCCGCCCATGTTGGCCCAGACTTGTAGCCCCCAAAACATTACCTTCCCTAATATTTGGAGTCGCTTTCCCTCTTCCTTCAAAAGTCTGTTGCACGTCCACCACATCCTTCCATTTATCTCGCCAATTCCTCAAAGCATGAAGCGAATTAGCCATCAATTTTGTGCCTCTCTCCTTTCGTGCCGCACCTAAAGGGATTGAGGCATCGTTTCCACTAGCCCTCCTCCTCGAACTAACCTCCACATTCTCACCCATCTCCAGATTTTGCGCCCCTATCTTTGATCCAATTTCACCCCCATCCCCTCCCTTGGTTCCTTCACGCGCCGCCATCATCCGCCCCCTGAGCAACATACTATCAACATGGTGCTGGAAAGCTTTTGGTCCCGAGCTTGCTGATTGATGCTGAGAGAGCCCTCTATGGCCATGAAGTTGACCAGATCCTCCAAAACGAGATCGAGATAGCAAACCTGATTGTCGAGGCTTGACATCCAGTAGCTCCGCTCTTATACTATCATCGAATTGCTTCTCAATGAAGCCTTGTGTTTTCAGCATTGTGACACCCACCGGACACTCGGAATCCAAGTGAATTAGAAGACCACACACCCTGCAGAAAGATGGAAGTTTCTCATACTTGAAGCAAACAGATATCTCACCTTGCGATGTTGATATAGTGGAAGCTTTCTTCAACGGGGTTGCAAGGTTGAGAATCACCCGAACTCGCAAAAATCTCCCACATGTATCGTCCACCTCCAACACCGGCCCCATCAATTCACCAACCGACACTCCAATTTTTTTGTTCATCATCAAAATTGGCAAATCTAAGATTCGCATCCAGTATTGGCATTGATCAAAATTGAACTCATATGGAGATTGGATTCCATCGAAATCCTTAAGGACCAATAATGCCCGGTTAAAACACCATGGTTGGGTGACTTTTATTTACATAAAATATTTTTGAACAAAACAAAATACATAAAATATTGATTTTTATTTACAAGTTATAACTCAATTACACACTTACTAAAAAGGTTCGTGAAAAATCATACTTACTTTAGAGTTTAGACTTTTCCTCAAAATTTGCTAAAATTTTCGAATATTAGCTAGTGTAAAAAGTAAGGGTATATCTATCAATAATTACATGATGATCCGTTATTAGGGTATTCAACTTTTAATTCTGGTGATTATTAGAGTTTAAATCTTGTACACCTAAAAAACTTAGGATGAGAGTGGATTAATTGAGCATCGATAAATACCATTAAATCCCCTTCCTCAGCTACTTCAATATTTATGAAGAAAAATTCATTGAATTTGGCGAAGAGGGCCATGGTACGTGGGAGCTCAAGTGGCGTGCGGCGGAAAGGTTTTGCTGGAAGAGTGGATGCTACTTCGGTTGTTGACGATCCTAGGACTCGCTTTGGAGATAGAAGGCACAAATGTTTTGATTGGAAAGGCAGATTAAAGTATGTTTTTGTTGATAATATTGGACGAGAGGTTTCAAGGAAACAAATTTGGGAGTTTTTTGGCAGATTTGGTCGTGTGGTTGATGTCTATTTTCCACCGTCTCAACAGAGGGTCAACGGTGCTACCAAATATTGCTTTGTCAGATTCAGATTTGAGGAGGAGAGACAAAGTGCTATTTCTCAAGGCCACCGAAATTTTGTATGGGGTTTCAAAATTTATGTGAAATTTGCTAACAGTATCTATGGGTCTCGGAACAAAGTAATGGAAGATAATCAAGGTTACTTTAGGGTTAAAAGGGACTCTCGGGTTATGGAAGCTCCAGGTTAGAGAGATCATAGGTCTTACAGGGAGGTGGTTGATGCTCAAGTCCCTGGTAGTGGTCGTTTAAACCAGGTTTTTCATGTTCCTGACGGGTCTGATGTTTTTGAGGAGAAGATTGGAGAGGAGGGTTCTAAGGAGCAGAGGAGACCTGTTGAAGTGAAGGTGGGTGGGGCGTGTCTGAATCAGAAATTTGTTCCGTTTTCCTTAGATGTTTGTATCCCCAAAGAGGAGATGAAATGGATTGACAGAAGTGCTATGGGACGTTTAGCAGGTCATGGAAATTTATCTTTGATTAATGAAGGTTTGGTTTGTGATTGGGTTCAGGTGGATGTCAGGTTCTACAGTTCTGAGAAAGCCATCCTTGTTTTTCCGGATAAGGAGCTTTGGGATGTTTACATACATGATTATTCCGAGTTTTTCCATTTATCGTTCTCTGAGATTATTCCTTTGAAAGTTTTTTGTAGAATGAATGATAAAGTTAAGGTTTGGGTGAAGCTTGAAGATGCGCCTGTTCAATTGTGGCATGTTAATTTCTTCTCTACTTTAGCTAATAGCTGGGGTAAGTTCATTCAACTGGAGGAGGATACTGGGCTAAGGAAATCTTTTGAGGCAGCCTAGTTACAAGTTGAAGTTTCCCATAGATTAAGAATTTCGGCCAGTGTTTCGGGTTCATGGAATGAAGTGGAGTTTAAAATTTTTGCTCAACTCGTTTCTGAGTCGTCCTTGCCGAAGTACAGTCCGCCGCTGGCGGCTGGTACTTTTTTAGTTTCGTCAGAGTCTCGGGATTTGCTAGAATGTGAAGATGAAGAAGGCGAGGAGTCTTGCAGCTTTGTTAAAGATTCTTGTTCCCCTTTGAATAAGGACACCTGTTTGGAAAGAGCCAATGATGTGGGTTATAAGGTTGACATGCAGAAGGTGGGAAGTATCAAGGCTGACAAGAATATAAATGGGGGTATTGATTGTTATGGGGGCTGTAGAATCCATCTTGAAGAAAGGTGCAGTTGTCGGGAACGTTTGGAGTCTAGTGGGGTACAACAGATAGCCTCAATTGATGATTGTTTAAAGGTCAAAAAATCAGTCCAGCAAGGTATTGATGTTGGGCCTTCTCTAAATGGTACTTCTAGGCCTCGTGGAGGTGGCCCAAATAATGATAACTGGTTAAACCAAGGTGATTTGGCTAGAGTGGACTCTGAGGGCACCATTTCAGACCCTTTGGGCCTGGCCTGGCAGAAAGCTAAAAGTAAAAAGAAGATAGTAGCAGGCGGTTCTAGCTTCCGGTGGAAAAAATCGTTCAAAATTTCTAAACCTTCTTCTTCTTAGACAAAATCTAGATCTCAAAGTAAAAAGGGGCATAATCAAGCTCAGGCATTTTGGGAAGTTGGAACCTCGTTGGGTCTTATTTTTGGGGATCGGACAGAGGTTGTCAAACGAGCTTTGGCGGATCTGGAAACTGATTTTCAAAATCAGTAAGTTCCCTTCCTCCTTTTTGTCTGTGTTTTTTGTTTCCTATGAAGTTTATTTCTTGGAATGTGTTTGGTTTGGGGAGAATGGAAAAGAAGAGGGCATTAAGATCGCTTATCTGTAAAGAGAAACCTGCCATGATTTTCTTGCACGAGACAAAGCTGGAGGAGGTATCTTTAAGAGATTTGAAATGTCTGTGGGGTAAAGGTCTTGGTAATGGTTTAGCTGCAAACTCTGTGGGTGCTTCTGGGGGGTTAATTTCGATGTGGGATGATAATCTTTTCACTTTGGAGTCGTCTGTGATTAAGGACTGTTTCATCCTTGTTATTGGGTCCTTTGCTGAGTCCAATTTCAGATGTGTTTGTCTTAATATTTATGCTCCTAAAAGTGAGTCTAATAGAAGGGAGTTTTTTGCTGAGGTGATTTTTGCTTTAGCTTGCCTTAATTTGCCTATCTTGGTTGGAGGGGATTTTAACACGATTCGATGTGCTGAGGAAAGGGTTGGGTTGTCTCATAGTGCTGCTTCCTTGTCTGATTTCAATGAAGTTATTGAAGAACTTGAATTACTTGACTTTCCTTTGGTTGGAAATAAATTTACTTGGTTTGGGAATCGATCTCCTTCGGTGTTTAGCAGATTAGATAGATTTCTTATTTCTGCAGGGTTTGTTGCTGCGATTCCTGATTTGTCCCAGTCTGCTACGGAAAATGTTTAGCTTTTGGATGGATGATTGTGAGTTTAATCAGGTTCTTGAGTCTTCTTGGAATGATGGTTTGGGGTTGGATGAAGATCTATGTGATAAATTGAAGCGTTTTAAACCTGTTATCAAGTCTTGGGCCTTTTCGAAATTTGGTAAAGGGAAACAGGCAATTTCTCTTCTTGAAGAGGAAATTCAACGGTTGGAAGGTTTTGTGCAAACTGGGGTGGAGATTGATAAGTATCAAGGGGAGATTGTTAAGCTCAAAAGTGAATTGTGGCAACTGTATAGAATTGAGGAGCGGACTTGGTTTCAAAAGTCTAGGTTGAAATGGCACTCAGAAGGGGATCGAAATACCAGATACTTTCATCTCGTTGCTAAAGCAAGACAGAAATATAATCAATTATTGTTGCTCTTGGTTGACGGTAAAAGAGTTGATGATCCTATTGAGATAAAAGAAGCTGCTGCAGATTTCTTTGAGAAGCATTTTTGCCAGAAGAGGGCGGTTCCACCTTCTGATTTAGATTGTTCCTTTAAACAAATTTCTGCTCGAGATTGGATGGAAAGGCCTTTTTCTGAGAAGGAAGTGTTTGATGCTATAATGTCGTGTGATGGATCTAGAGCTCCTGGGTCGGATGGTTATAATATGTTGTTTTTTCAGAAGCATTGGGCTTCCTTGAAGAAGGATATTATGTCTGTGTTTAATGAGTTCAATCGAACAGGCCATTTTGAGAAAAAATATAATGTGTCCTTTTTAACCTTAATACCTAAGGTTTCCTATCCTTCTCAATTACATGAGTATCGGCCGATTAGCTTGGTGGGTAGTGTGTATAAAATTTTGGCAAAGGTGCTTGCAGGCAGGTTGAAAGTGGTGGTTCCGGAGATTATAAGCCAAGAACAATTTGCTTTCATTTCTGGTAGGCAGATTACAGATTGTGTACTTATTGCAAATGAGGTTATTGATGATCTGAAAAAACGTGGCCATGGAGGAGTTCTATTTAAAGTGGACTTCGAAAAGGCTTATGACAGCCTTGATTGGGAGTTTCTGGACTTTGCTCTTGCTAAGTTTGGGTTTGGCAGTGTTTGGAGAGGGTGGATTTATCAGTGTGTCTCTACTGCTGCTATCTCTATTCTCATTAATGGAAGTCCTACTAGACAATTCTCTATGAAGAGGGGATTGAGGCAAGGGTGTCCTTTATCTCCTTTATTGTTCAATATTGCAGCTGAAGTGTTAAGTTTGATGATTAATAAGGTAGTGGAGATTAATATTTTTAAGGGAGTTAAGGTTGGTCGTTCTAATCTAATGGTTACCCACCTTCAGTATGCTGATGATACTTTATTATTCTGTGATCCTTCCCTGAAATATATTCTTGGAGCTCAGAGGGTCTTGAAGTACTTTCAGTTGATTTCGGGACTCAAGATTAATTTCCAGAAGAGTAAATTGTATGGGATAAAGGTGGAGGAATCTACTCTCTCGGATTGGGCTTCTCGTCTTAAGTGCAGTAGTGAGAAACTTCCATCGGTATATTTGGGAATGCCGTTGGGAGCCAATCCTAATAGGAAAGATGTGTGGAAGCCTGTGATTGATAAATTTCAATCTAAACTCTCCTTATGGCGGGCTAAATTCCTTTCTTTTGGTGGTAGGATAACCCTTATCAAATCTGTTTTTGCTAGTCTGCCTTTGTTTTATATGGCTTTGTTTAATTTGCCGGCTGGGGTTATTGAAACTCTTGAGAAGATTCAAAGGCGGTTCTTATGGTGTGGGGCTTCTTCTAATAGGAAACTTCATTATGTGGATTGGGATTCTGTTTGTATGCCCAAGGATAAGGGTGGTCTTGGTATTACAAGGTTGAAGATCATGAATAGAAGTTTACTAAACAAATGGTTATTCAGGTTCAGTGTCGAAAGAGATTCCTTGTGGCGAAAAGTAGTGTTGGACAAGTATTATAGAGACAATCGGTGTCTTCTACCGGATCGGGATCGGTCCCATCGAGGATCTGCTATTTGGAAAGGTATTTGTATGCCTCTTTCCTAGGCGTCTCCTTACTTTAATGCCTTTTTGTCTAATATCTTCTTCTCAGTGGGCTGTGGGGATCGAATTAGCTTTTGGCACGATGCTTGGTTTGCTGATACGCGTGCCTTTAAAGGATTTATTTCCTCAAATCTTTGCCCTTTCTTTTTTAAGGGATGGCTTTGTGGTTGATTATGGGTACTAGCAGAATGAATCTTGGGTTTGGAGCATTGAACTACGCAGGGACTGTTTTGATTGGGAGAGAGAGCAGCTTGAAGCTTTGATGGGGGTTCTTGATGGTCAAACTCTACACCCTCAGTTTAACAATAGACTTGTTTGGAGATGTACTCTTGATGAATATTACTCTCCCTCCTCCTTCTCTAAATCTATAGTTGGAAATGGTGTTCCTGATCATGGTTTATGGAGATTTATTTGGAGTGGTCTTGCTCCTCCCAAAGTGGAGGCCTTTATTTGGCAAGCTGCTCGGGATAGAATTGCGGTCAGGGATTTCCTCGCTGCAAGGGGGCTAATTGACTTGGAAGTCAATATTTGTCCATTTTGCAACTCAGATAAGGAAACTGTTCACCACCTTTTCTTCTCTTGTAAGTTCTCTTGGACTATTTGGTCTTTTTTCTTGAACCTTTGGGGTCTGAATTGGGTTATGCCTGGGAATGTATCTGGTTTCCTATGTTCTTGGCATGAGATTACTCTGCAGGTCCATAATTCAGAAGCCTTGATGTTGTTGGCTTTTGTCGTTTCTTGGTCTCTGTGGTTGGGTCGTAATGAGAAAATGTTCAAAGGGAAAGATTGTAATGTGATGGGAATGGTTTCGATCATCTCTAGGAGATATGCTTTGTGGATTAAGGCTAGGTGGCCGGATATTGTGCAACATGTCGAAGATATTTTTCAGTTTCCTCATCTTGTTTTAATACCGCCTAAAGCCATTAAGACCAAAATTGTTGAACAATGGCAAAAGCCTGCGGTTGGGTGTTTAAAGTTTAATGTTGATGATTCTTCATTGGGTAAGCCGAGAGATGCTGGCATAAGTGTGTTAAGGGATCATGAAGGTGTAGTGTTGATTTCTTTTTCCAAGTATGTCGGTGTGGTCGAATCCAATGAGGCGGAGGTGCTTGCCGTTAAGGAAGCCTTGTCTATTTATTCGACTTCTTGTTGGGCGCAGATGTTTCCTTTGATCATTGAATCGGACTCATCTAACACTGTTAAGTGGGTCAAGGATCCGTCTTCGGCTCCTTGGCGTTTAAGGCAAATAATGATGAGGATTGAACTACTTAAACAGAGTTTAGGATCTTGGGATATTGTTCTTATTCCTAGAAGTGCTAACTCTATGGCTGATGGTTTGGCTAAACAAGGTGTCTGCAGGGATATTGTTGCCTCCGGTACTAGCTGTTAACTGGGGTTTTCTGTTGTATTTGGCTGTTGGTGATTGGTCTTTGCTCTGACTGGCGTTTTGATCAGGTTTCTTGGTTCTTTGTGTTTGTTGTTTCATGGGTTGCGCTGGATCTAGCTTCTTTGGGTATTGTTTCTGGATGTGTTAGTGTTGTTTTTTGGTGTATGGATTTTAGATTTTTTGTTGTATGGTCTGTCCTTGATCTTGTAATTAATAGGGTGGGAGTACTCTTTTCCCTGCCTGAGGATTTTTTCCCATTGGATTTTTCCTTTTGAAAGTTTTAATGAGACTCCTCTATATAGCCCCTACATTTGGTTTTAATAAATCTTGCTTTTAAAAAAAAAACCAAAATATTTATGAAGACAAATCTATAGAAAATTAATATTATGAAAAATTAAAAATCTCTCCTGTAGTAATTACCTTTAAAATGTTTAATTAATTTTTTGTGGCCGAAATAAAATGTTTCATTAATAAAAAAAAATCGAAATGAATGTAGTTGCCTAGGTGAAAACTAAAAAGTAAAAAGATCGATGAGTTCCCAATCAAAACGTTTTAAAAGACATCCTCGTCCATCAAAATCAGCAATCTCCTAAATTGTAGCGCCATAATTCGCGCAGTAGAAGAATATCCAACGTGCGTAGCGTTTGAAGATCCATCGAACTTGATGCACATGACTTCCCCTTTCAAAATTTTCAACAAAACAGCCGCTTTTACAGCAAACAGCGACAGCAAAATCGAAAGTCTAGTTTTTGAGTGGAAAGGGGAAGAAGGAACAAAACCCAGTGAGGATATCTCCTCCTTCTTTCTCTGGAGGAGAACAGGTTTTTTGAGATTCTGGTTTTTAACCCAAATTTCACGGCCTGTTCTCCTTTTCTCTGGTACGTTTTCTGAACCCTCTTGGATTAATCTCATATGGGTATGAATCAAATCCTTGAACTGATTGGTTTTTAGAGCACTTGAGGGGGTTAGGTTATTTAGGCCTTAAAAGTAGTTGCTTGAGATTGGTTTGCTTTAAAGGAGACTTTGATGAATCTAGATTGAGATTGGTTTGCCTGAAAAGATATTTCTATGTTATAAATTGCCATGGGAGCTGTGCTATAACTGAAAGGGTCGGTTTTTGGCTATCTGGGTGCTCTGTTTTTACTGTATCATTGGATGTATCTTGTTGTTATTGAAGAAAAGGATTGGCTTGTGAACTTTCCCGGCTCTCGACTGGATGTTCTCAGGCCTTTGAATCTACCCTTTGAACAGAAATCGTTTTCTTTTTGTATCCCAAGGGATAGATGGGATAAAGAGTTCTTCAAGCTTCAGGGAGGGTAATAAGGATTTTGACTGACTGATTCGTTTGAATCGAGGAAGACTTTGGTGCTATAGTTGGTGTGAGTTTTGAACAGCTTTTGAGATGGGTTCTCCTCAAGGCTCCACATTGAGGACAAATGTAGCGGGGCTTGTTGATGGTTCAACAGTGCAAACAGAGGTTTCCCACATTGATTGTTTGCCTGTTTATGTCAAAGAGCTTATAGCTGGTGGAGCTGCCGGAGCTTTTGCCAAAAGTATTGTTGCTCCTTTAGAACGGACAAAGATACTCTTGCAGGTGAGCTACCTCATACCTATCTAGCTTCCTTCTTTTTTGGTATGTATTAGCATTGTTTTTTTGTTGTAGCACTTTGATCTGCTGAGCTTAATTGGATGTTTAGCTTAATTCAGAACGGATTAGACTAGTCCTGTTACAATCAAGAAGAATTTCCTGCACAACCAGTTTTAATGCTTACGTTGTTTTTTTTAATTTCCTTTTTAAATGTTCTTTCTTGATGTTTGCCAAGTTACCTATTGTTTGGTTACTTTGCTTCTCCTCTCCCTACTAATGTTTTCTGCTTCATGCACATTATTAATCGCATTTGTCATATGGTGCTCTCTCTTTCTCTGTTGTACAGACGAGGACTCATGGTTTTGAATCTCTTGGGGTGCACCAGTCTTTAAGGAAGTTACTGAAGCATGAAGGAATTATTGGATTTTATAAGTAAGTTCAGAGATCATATCTTACCATTTGTCTATTTTTCTCCTCCCCAGTTCTGTAAAAGTGAGCCTAATTCATGCCTATTCTTACTTGCAGAGGAAATGGAGCCAGTGTTATTCGGATCATTCCTTATGCAGCCATACATTTCATGAGTTATGAGCAGTATCGTGGTTGGATCTTAGAAAACTATTCTTCCTTAGGTTCAGGACCTCTTATTGATCTGTTAGCTGGTTCTGCTTCTGGAGGAACAGCAGTGTTATGCACTTATCCCTTGGACTTGGCTCGTACTAAACTTGCCTATCAGGTAAGAAATTATTATAGAAATAGCATAGTTTCTCATAAACATTTGTCATGTGAGTTCGTTATGCAGTTCTGATATTTATAGTAAAGTACTTCTGCTTCTGGTTGTGGATTTGGTTTACTGAAGTACTCATAAGATTTAGTTCCCTTTGGAAAATTAAGTAAACTAATAGCAGCAGAGGATTGATGATGCTTTTGGAATGAGAATCTGTCCCTTGGATAAACTAATTGCTAATGGGAATAAGTGTTATTTATCTATTTTACCTTTGTTATAAATTTCTTTGGTTCAATAGGTTGTGGATACCAGAGCAAATTTCAGAGTTGGTATAAGCAGTTTATATCCTCGCCCTGCATATAGCGGAATAACAGATGTACTGACAACTGTCTACAAGGAAGGGGGAATACGTGGATTATATCGAGGTGTAGGTATGCAGGCTGTTCATTGTTTCATGTTTCAGATTAAGAATGAATATATTGATTTGACAAAGGCTTCCTTGTGTAAATTGTTTTGATAACCAGCACTATCATTCTTATTGTCCTGTTTAAAGCATCTGTAGTCTTTAAAAATATAATAGAGATTCATTAATGATTTTTCTTTACTTTAGTTGTTTGGTTTTTGATCTTTACTTATTTTCTTTGCAAGTTGTGCTTTGCTTAATGAAACTTTTTGTTTCAATAGGTCCAACACTCACTGGGATCCTTCCTTATGCTGGTTTAAAGTTCTATATATATGAGAAACTAAAGACACATGTACCTGAACAGCACCAAAACTCCATTGTGATGCGTCTTTCTTGTGGAGCACTGGCTGGGTTACTTGGGCAGACCTTCACGTACCCGTTAGATGTTGTAAGGAGACAGATGCAGGTATTTTGAACTAGTGCACACTTCGAGGCTGTAGTTGCTGGTCTATTTTGTTTTATCTTAGATGTGATATTCTTAGCACTGGAAAATTTTATGAGATGTTTTGAATGTTTTAAGTGCTAGACATATATGTAAATTGACCTGGTTAAATAAACTGGTTGAATGTACTTTGGTTTAACTTGATATACTTGCTAGTGTGTTTTCTTGGTAATATCAACCATGATTAGATGTATATAGTGATTAGCATCTCTCTCCGCTTTCCGATTGTCAACTAGCTTTTGATTGACCCACCTGGGAAGTAATTTTTGAATGTTACACTACAGGTTGAAAGTCTTCAATCTTCAACGATTCAAGGTGATACAAGATTCAGAAACACATGGGAAGGGCTTACTACTATTGCCCGTAATCAAGGATGGAGACAATTGTTTGCAGGCTTGAGCATTAATTATATTAAGGTAGTTTATATTCTCAGCAACAATATCAACATACTTGTTTACTTCTACAGGTTATATTTGTTAGTTTTATCTGTCATAAGTTTTTAGAAACAATAAACATTGGTTCTTATAATACGTGTGGCAAGTTATTTAGAGTTGAGACTGGCTTTTGTTATATTATTGTTCTACTTGAACTTGGGATGGTTTTCATTCTAATGAAGTGTGTTACAATTTGCTCGTCAGATTGTTCCTTCTGTGGCAGTTGGTTTCACGGCATATGACATGATGAAGGTTTGGCTTCGCATACCACCGCGACAGAAGGATCATGTATCTGCCGGATGAACAAAGTCCCAGAATAGTCACAGGTAGCGTCTGTTGGATAAACAAAGATTGTATTTGTAACGGACACGATTGGAACCCTAAAACCAATTATAGATAGTACTGTACAACCATGAATAATTTAGATCTCAAGCATTAGATGCTTGCTTTTATTATATTTTTCAGATCAGTAAGGAGTTCAAGCTGCTTGTGCTTGTTATTGTTTAATGGATGAGGAAATATTAAATGCCTTATCTTGTTTTCACTTGTTTAGAAAATTATTGCATGGCTTCTCAATGATTGGCTTTAACATAAAATAAAGTATAATTGTGATGAAATATAACTGATTAGATTCATTAATTACATCTGCATAATCTGTTTGATTGATACTCATTAATTACTTATTGTGCTGTTCAATTTGTTGACTTTTCTTCTCTTTTAGCCGCCTTGAGATGAGGAAAAAGGGAAAAGAATAAAGAATAGTTGGATTGTACATTAAAATTCTGAATACATGCATAACTAAAAAAGTCTTTTGATTTTATTGAAAGAAAAGAAAATCTAGTTGTTGCCCTAATAGTAGTAATCATCACATCATTGAACAAGAAAAAATTTACTAGTAAAAGACATCATTGACTTCTGCTTCTTAGAAACTATAATCCTTGAAAATCAACTTCTTAGAATTGAACATTTCAAGAACCCATCCTTTCAAGCCAAAAACATTTCAAAATCATATACAACTTTTTTGAATGTCTGTATAGAAAACTTATTAATCTTATTCCAACCAAATAAATCAAGTGGGTGCGCTTATCTGTTGGTTCAATAATTTTGAACTAAATTGGATTATCCCCAAAAATGGCATAGTGGCTGAAAACGAAGTTTCAGAAACTAAAAGGACAGAACAAATGTATTCCATTTCAATCATGAAGCCCCCACCACACTTTGTAAAAAGGACCAAACAATACAGGGTAAATTTTGGAAAAAATAATTTTATTCCTGTTTCTTTCTTCAATGCAAAAAACATGGCTTCTTTTGTGTAGTTTCTCATGAACTTCTTTGAAGGTCCATTGAACCCATATCCACTCTTCAGTCCCAAACTCAGTTCTTTCACTGAGATGGGTTACTGGCTTTATACATAACACGCCAAGTTTGAATTGTTTTAACATTGTCCCTAATGTCCTTTTCATAGCAATGTCTTTTTCATAGCATTAATTTTCAATATGCTGCCAATAGCTTTGAATTTGATTGTTGTTCCAACTTCCAAGTCCAACTGCCGACCTAGTTGCCTTATATATAAGCTATTAAGCTCTCTTTGAACACGTTGTACAGTGACTCAACAATCTTCTCTTTGGGACTTCAAAGTTAAAGAAACAAAAAGGTTTTTTTTGGTTTTTGGTTTTGGACTGCTTCTTCTTCTTCTGTGGGTAAAGTTTTCTTTTTTCCTTTTTCGATGATGAATTCTCTGTTTTGCTTTTCTTGCTTATTTGCAATCTAATGAGTATGTTTTGATGATTCTGATATAACAGGTTGGAATCTGTGAAAAAAGAGCTGTTTTAAATCAATGGGTCTTTCCATTTCTTTGCTTTTATCAGCATGGCAGAAAATTCTTTCTGGTTACACCAATTGTACCATAGAAAAGGTTATTATAAACTCCATAATCCATAGAAGAAATGATGCAGAGGTGACCCTGAAAGCAAGCAGTTTGAATAATGCTGATGATTCCAAGCAAGCAAAGCTTGAAGAATCTAAATCATTCAAATTCAAAAAATTAGCTTTTAAAGAAAATAAGATTGTTATACCAATAAAATCTACATTAAAGCTCCTTGAACCAATGGAATTTTCTTCTCCAAGGCCTGTAAGTGAGCTTGATGCTGCTGCAACTAAACTTCAGAAAGTCTACAAAAGCTATAGGATAAGAAGAAACCTGGCTGATTGTGCAGTTGTGGTTGAGGAGCTCTGGTTTGTCTCCTTTATCATCTCAATTTCTTCTTGTTTTTTTTTTCATTTTTGGGCCGTCTTTGAATTTTTTAGTATTGTCTGGTTAGGTGGAAGACCTTGGATTCTGCAGCATTAAAAAGATGTTCTGTTTCATTCTATAACATTGAGAAACCAGAAACAGTCATGTCAAAGTGGGCACGTGCGAAAACAAGGGCTGCCAAGGTACTTCACTAAGCTCTCACAAGTCCTTAAAATGTGTCTTCTACTTTGCAAATTTGCTTGGAGGAACTGACAAGAAAAAAATCCTTTTGCGTTTGCAGGTTGGGAAAGGTTTATCTAAAAATGAGAAGGCCCAAAAATTAGCTCTCCGGCATTGGCTTGAAGCTGTAAGCCCCCTTATAATTTTTCCTTGTTGATTTCCTAATTTATGGATTATGGAAGAACATAACTAGGACACATCAGTTTCTTTCGATATTGGACATATTTATATGATCATGTCCTCTGCAATCACATTGTGACCACTCTGTCTTGATGTTTTCCCTCTAGCTATCAAAAAAGGAAACTCTAAGATATTGCATTAGCAGTTAGAAACTGGTTCGTGTTCATTTTGACTTTGTTATGCCTCAGTCAAAATCACAAATTTGACTAGAATTCCATTTTTTTAATACAAATCTTGGTGACTTTTACCAAAATGTGATGGTTTGGTAGGCTATCTGCAAATGCATAGGTCTTTCATTCTTCAGCCACCAAATACCTATTGGCTGCATTCATACTTATTTAATTCAAGATTTTTATCTGTTTCCATTATTAACTCTTCTTTCTATACTTCTGCCTGCAGATTGACCCACGCCATCGATATGGACACAATTTACAATTCTACTATGATGTCTGGTCTGCAAGCAAGAGTACACAACCTTTCTTCTACTGGTAATGCATTTTTACAGAACAGACTATGAAGTTACATAAGTGAAAGTCACTTCATTTTATGCCTTACAATCTGATTTCTGACATGCATTTCCTATCATGGATTTGAAGGTTGGATATTGGTGATGGCAAAGAACTAAATCTCAAGAAATGTCCAAGAATAGATCTACAAAGGCAATGCATTATATATCTTGGACCGGTAAGTCTTAATACTTCCATATTCCATCTGAAATGCAAACCAATTCTGTCTATAGAAGTTATTAGTCATATCTGTTTTTCTTGTTTACAGAAAGAGAGGGAAGCATTTGAAGTGATAGTAGAAAGTGGGAAGCTTGTTTACAAGCAATCTGGAATGCTTGTCAATACTACTGAGGGTTGTAAGTGGATTTTTGTACTTAGCACCTCAAGATTGTTGTATGTTGCACAGAAGAAGAAAGGGTTTTTTCAGCACTCAAGTTTCCTTTCTGGAGGGGCTATAACTGCTGCTGGAAGATTGGTGGCTTCTCAAGGTGTTCTTGAGGTACATGCAAACCCCGAATGATACCGACACCAATTACTCTTTGATTTAGTCCTTGATTATGTTTGATGCTGAGATTTTTGCTTCTGCTGCAGGCTATCTGGCCTTACAGTGGCCATTACCTCCCAACCGAAGACAATTTCAAGGAATTCATTAGTTTCCTTGAGGAACAAAATTTGGATTTGACCAATGTTAAGGTAAAAAGACCTTCTATTTTAAGAAACTATATTTTCCCAATTTGACATTCAACTAAGCTTCATAGATAGCCACCAAAATTGACTTTAATTATCAGAATAGAATCTCACATTCTCGTTTCTTGTTGCAGAGATGTTCCATAGATGATGATGACTACACCTCATTCAAAGTTGCTGATGATAAGTCGAATCATGGGAAGATTAAAGATCCAACAGCAACAGAAACAGCAGAACAAACAGATTCAGAGGCTGAAAATGTCGGTAGACCAGCAACTGAGGCATGCATCAGAAATGAAAGTCTACACAGAAGCATGGGCAGTGGTGCAGCCAATATGGAAGCATCATCATTCAACATGGCCACCAAGCATTTGTCTTGCAAGTGGACGAGTGGGGTTGGACCCCGCATTGGGTGTGTCAGGGATTACCCAACCCAACTGCAATCCCAGGCTCTGGAACAAGTTAACCTATCCCCAAGATCCATGCCTGGTCGCTTTGGGAACTCTGGTCCGATACCTTCACCACGACCAAGCCCCGAAATTCTAGTCTCACCAGGGCTTGCATACATGGGACTCCCTAGCCCAAGGGTGTCAATTACGTGCTGCTAATTGAAACTATTTGAGCATTTCACCAAATGGTCAAAATGACCAAGGTTGTTGAGCAATTTCTTGTGCCTTCAACTTTGCAGCAATAAGTATAGACAGTCACAGTAGTAGTAAAAATAAAAGTGTAAAATAGCTGAAGAGGTCTAACAACAAAATATTCCTTGTTCTTTGATTTGTTTTAGGCTTTTTAGGTTTTATTACAATCCTTTTTGTCATGTAAAGTTTTTGCTGTCTAAATTACTAATGCAAGAATAATGAACTATGACTTTCCTTTTCATGGTAACCTGATGGCTAATGAGGCTAAATCAGACCTCCTTGGCTTAAAATTTTCTGGTTTTGGGAAGTTAAAATTTTTAAGAATGTTTTAAGTTAAGGAACCAAAATAGTCTAGTAAAATAGCTGCTAATGTTTAGAGCAAGCTGTCTCAAGGACCTTATCAAGTTCTCACTTTTTATTTTTTTGTGCACTGCTGCAATACTGAGGAAATAATTGACTCAGCTACATGCAAGATTAATATTCATGTTCTTTTTACAGCAGTGACTTTTACACCATGTTTGAAGTTGAGAACTATGCCATATTCAAGCTCCAGAGGCTTTTCCATGGTGGGAGCATGTCGAAATACATATTTCCGGTATAAATGTATCAAGGAAAGTTTGATTTCTTGTATGGAGAATTTCTGGCCAACACATGCCCTTGGCCCTATTCCAAAGGGTATGAGAGCATAAGGGTGCCTTCTTTTTTCCTCTTCACAGTTTGGATCAAACCTCCCTGGCTTGAATTTATCTGGTTCTGGGAAGTTCTTTGGATCTTTTGCTAAGACTCCAAGTGCTAACCAGACCCATGTTCCCTGCACAAAAATCAAACCAGACAAATATTAGTCCATGCACAAAAATGCATTAAATTGGGTTTCTATATGGGAAATGGCAATACCTTAGGTAGGAGGTAACCTCCTATCTCCACTTCCTTCGATGTTTCTCGCGCAACTAATGGGGAAACTATGTAGAACCTCATAGACTCCTTAATCACCTGAAATCAAACCAGTAAAAAAGAGTTAAGGAACATAAAAAACAAATCCAAACATGGGTACAAGTGGATTTTTGTCACTGTTCATGTTTTTTCAGACAAGTTCATAGATTCAAGTCTATCTTGTGGTCATGTCAAGTAATCAAGCAATGCACAAATGTCACCCCAAGGAACTTGCCTGATCAAGATATGGAAATTTATGTTGAAGATCATGTGCAGTTGGCATCTGATCATGCGGTCCGAACCCATCAATCTCTTCCAGCAACTTCTTCTCTACTTCTGGATGTCCAGAAACTAAATAGACAATTGAGGACAATGTAAAGGATGTTGTTGCTGAACCAGCAAGAAGGTGTTCATAAGTTACTGCACTGATGTAATCTGGACTAAAAACATTCTTAGCAGCTGTCTCTGATTCCCTTGCACTCAATATTTGAGACAAGAAGTCCTTGGAACCTCGGTTCTTCTCTTTCATTCTGTTTGATACAATCTCATCGAGCCGGCCAATCAATTTCTTGTTAGTCCTGTCCACTTTCCAGTCCATAGTTCCTGGAATTCTTTTCAAAATCTGCCTGAAAGGTTCCTGTAATATTGGAACAAGTAAACCTAGTATAATTGAAAGAGAACCTGACAAATCCATCTTAAGTTGTGTTGTGGAGTAGATATGTTGATTTATGAAGTCAGAGACTTCACCACTTTGACTGCCTTGTGCATCTTGTACAATCCTGGTTGATTCAGTGTCTGATTTGGGTTTGGAGAGGCCAAAGTCAACCCCAAAAGCAGCTTGTCCAATTACATCAGTAGCCAGCTTGAGTGAGAGATTAGAAAATATGATGTCTTCCTTAGAATCATGGAGATTTTCAGTGGCAGATTCAATATACTTTTGCATAGTTGGAACAAGACTTGCCAAGTGTGATGGTTGGTAGACAGATAATATTGTGTTTCTCATAGTTGACCATCTAGGATCCCTGCAAAATCAAGTAGCAACAAAGTTCATAAATGGGAACTTATAATCTTAATAAAATTTCAAAAATTTCTGATAAAGATTAGTACTTTGTGAAAAAGAGACCCTTTTGATGAAGTGGGGAGGCTGCTATAGGTGAAGGAATACTTCTATTTGTAAAGTCTTTGAATTTCTTGATTCCAACTTCTTTACACAGCTCTGCATCTGCTACAATGATCAAAGGTTGTCTTCCCATGTGAAACCTGTTCCATCAAAATCATATACATGCCTTAAAAAGACATAAATTTCTCTTTTTTTCCTTAAAAATTACAAGTTTTTGAGTTTTCATCATTCTACTAAACTACTATGCATTCAAAAAGTCAAAATCCAGTTGTGTCATGGCAAGGGCTTAAAAGAGCAAATTACTGACCTGAAAATTGGACCATATTGCTTGGCAAGGACTGAGAAAACATCAGGGCCATACTTTGCCATCAAGGGCAGGTGTCCTACCAGAGGGAAAATTGGTGGACCAGGTACCCTTCTCACCCCCCAATAGGGTCCATACAAATATCCCATTACGCCTGCTACCATGGCTAACACTGTGAAGATTATCGATACCATAGAATAACTACTAAAGTAAACAATTACACTTTGAATAGCTTCATAAACCAGAGCCATTTCTGGTTTTTTTTTGTTCCTATTTTCTTCCTGAGATGGGTGTTCAGTTCTTGCAAAGAAGATGGGTTTAAAATATAAATAAAAAGTTGGTAAGACTTAGGAAATGGCATTTCATAAAGCATCTATTTGACAATTTGAGTTTTTGTCAGTATTGGAATGATTACAATGGTGAAATAGATACCCTTTCTGGCTTATTTTTATCCGTTGATTTTATAATGGATGGATAGTGAATAAAAAAATGTGAAAATGATGCATGTTTTGGTCCTTTTTATGTGCCCTGCTGATGCCCAAGGCCTTACATAAACCTTTGAAGCTGTCAAATGGATCATTGATTCTCCCCATTGCAGGAATCAGCTGACAGAACAGATTGGGATTATTCTGTTTTAAGTCATTGTCTTATTGACTAACAACAGGGACCCTTTAAAAGTTTAAATTCATTTGTTGACGACAACCTTCCATAATGCTGATCTGATGTTTGACACATACTTAGTAGACATTGTTTACTTTCAAAATGGAGTTTGATTTAAAAAGGGATTCCTTTTAATCTTCTAATAACTGCTTTGGTTTGAGAATATCCTCAATCCATCAGAAGCCTCCTTTATGCTTAAGATTCCTTAGAGTGTGTTTTGTCTTCTTCAAGGGTTGGTTGATGGTTTGTGTTTTGTCTTGAGTTTTCAACAAATTGCCAATACAATTTCTTCCAAATTTAGTAAAATTTCATTGAATAGCTTTCTAATAGTGTAAATACAATTCTAGCTGAATGCTTTTTATGGATTTTGTTCAACAAACTATAGATTTCTGTATTCACCAGGTAAAATTATATCAAAGTTGGAAGTAAGATTCAATTTAGCACTAACAAAACTTGTAATGGTATGTATGGAAAATTGTAAAAGACAAAAACTTTAACTCTTTAGATTTCCCTCTTGCAAGAGCTGGCTTCAAATCAGGGACGGAGCCAGGATTCTTGCTTTGGGGGCGATATAATAAAATACAATAATATAGTACTTGTCAAAAAAATTTAACAATGGTTACAATTGAAGAATGTTAATGACATAAATTTAATATATAAGTAATAGAATTGTTATGATATAAGGATTATTTTGTAAAATATTGTGGGGGCTAAATAAAAAATTTTCTCATTTCACATTGAAATTTATTGTTGGCTTAGAAATTAATAAACTAAACTAAATATCAAAGAGGTAAGAAAAACTCACAGTAAAAACAGAGTTAAAGTGGTCTAAAAATTCATAGCATATTTCCATCATCTTGCATGTAACAGTACATCAACATATTTATAAGAGAGTTAGTGGAATACATGTGTCAAGCTGCATGCAAAAGAGAAAAAGCCACATGTAAAACCACCTGTCATTAACATGCAAAGTCTAAAACAAAAAAAGTCTAAAGCAAACACATCTAATTCTAACACTCCTCCTTAGATGTTTTGCTGCATACACCTATCTTTGCTCTCAACATCTCAAATCTGTTCCTAGGCAAAGCTTTAGTGAGGATATCAGCAAGCTGATTCTCTGTAGAACAATAAACTAACTGAACTTCATTCTCTTGTTCCATCTCCCTCACAAAGTGATTTTTTATCTTGAAATGTTTAGTTCTGCCATGGAACACTGGATTTTTTGCAATGGCAATTGCAGATTGGTTATCTACTAGAATCTTGATTGAACCTCCAGGAAAAACATCAAATCTTTCATCAACTTCTTAATCCAAATAGCCTGATTAACTGCAGTTGCTGCTGCTATGTATTCTGCCTCTGCAGTAGACTGAGCAACTGTGTCTTGCTTCTTTGAATTCCAAGCAAACACACCAGAACCAACTGAAAAGAAGTAACCTGAAGTACTCTTCATATCATCACAGCTACCAGCCCAATCACTGTCAGTATATCCCACCAATTCAAGCTTCTCAACTTTTCTGAACATCACACCATAATCAAGAGTACCCTTAACATATCTAAGTACTCTTTTTGCTGCTTTAAGATGCAATTCAGATGGAGGATGCATAAATCTTGAAAGTAAACTAACAGCAAACATGATGTTAGGCCTTGTAGCAGTTAAATAAAGTAAACAACCAATCAAGCTTCTGAAATTTGATTCATTTACCTTGCCACTACCATCTTCTTTACAAAGTTTCTCTCCTTGATTCATTGGTGAATGAATAGGCTTGCAATTCTCCATATGGAACTTCTTCAAAATCTCAGTGGAGTATTTTTGCTGCCCAATGAAGATGCCATGCTGTGTTTGAGCAATCTCCATGCCTAGAAAGTAGGACATTTCACCCAAATCTGTCATTTCAAATACTTTCTGCATTTCATCTTTAAACTGATCAACAAGTTTCAAATTACTTCCACACACCAGCAGGTCATCTACATAGAGAGAAACAACCAATCTATCTTCCTTTTCAGCTTTCACATACAAGGTTGGTTCACTAGGACTTCTATTGAATCCAAGTTGTATCAAGTAACTATTGATTCTGTCATACCAGGCTCTGGGGCCTGTTTCAACCCATACGAAGCTTTCTTTAACAGAAAAACCTTGTCTTCACTTCCCTTCACTTGAAAACCTTGTGGCTGCTCAACATAAATTTCTTCCTGCAGAAAACCATTCAGAAATGCTGACTTCACATCTAACTGGTACACCTTCCACTCATTTTGTGCTGCAATAGCTAGTAACAGCTTGATTGTATCAAGCCTAGCCACAGGTGCAAATGTTTCTGTAAAATCCATACCATAATGCTGAGCATACCCTTTAACCACCAACCTTGCTTTATGTTTATTTATAGAGCCACCAGGGTTTAACTTGTTTTAAAAACCCACTTGACTCCTATTACATTCTTATTCTGAGGCCTAGCAACAAGCTCACAGGTCTGATTTTTTTCAATCATTCTCATATCCTCCTTCATTGCAACTCTCCATTCATTAGACTTTGCAGCTTCTTCATAACTGTCAGGTTCAAGAACTGCAATATTGCACCTTTGATACACATCTGCAAGTGATCTAGTGCCTCTAACAGGAGCATCATCATAATCTTCATGCTCACCTTCCAATTACTGTTTGTTGTTGCAAAGAAGATGGAACAACTTCAGGTACATCTACTTCATTTTTCTCCCAGTTCTAAGCTGCATTTTCATCAAACTTCACATCTCTGTTCACATACACTTTGCTTGTTGCTGGATTGAAGATTCTGTACCCCTTTGATCTTGTGCTATAGCCCACAAACACACCCACTTCAGCTCTTTCATCAAGCTTTCCTCTCTTTGCTTTTGGAATCCATGCATAACATACTGAACCAAAGATTCTGACATATGTTACATTTGGTTTCTGATCAAACCAGGCTTCATAAGGTCTCTTGTTCTTCAAAGCCTTTGTAGGAAGTCTATTCAACAAATATACAGCAGTGTTAACTGCTTCTGCCCAAAACTTTTTAGGCATCTGCTTCTCGAACAATAAACACCTTGCCATCTCCATAACCGTTCGATTCTTTCTCTCACTTACCCCATTCTGTTGAGGTGAGTAAGTCACTGTTAACTGATGATCAATACCAGCTGTTGCAAGAAATTCTTCAAATCTTTCAGAAGTATATTCCGTGCCATTATCTGATCTAATGACTTTGATTTTCTCACAAGATTGATTCTCAATCCCAAGCCTTGAATTTCCAGAAGATTCCTGCAACTTCAGACTTTTCTTTCATGAAGAAAACCCAAGTAAATCTGTTGAATTCATCAATAAACAGTATATAATACTTGCTGTCATTCAAAGATGGAGTTCTCATGGCTCCACCAACATCAGTATGAATCAACTCAAGCTTCTTTGAAGCTCTCCATGTTGAAGTCACTGGAAAAGGCAACCTAGACTGCTTCCCTAGCTGGCAGACTTCACATACAGTTTCATTTGCACCAAATTTAGGCAAATTTTCAACTAAATCATGCTTTTGCAGATAATCAAGTGACTGAAAATTCACATGTCCCAATCTTTGATGCCATAAATTCATATATTCTACTGTACCAGCATATGCTCTAGGTTCTTCCCAAGTAAGGCTAAAGCATCTATCATTCATGCTAATTGACATGACTTCATAACCAGCAGATTCATAAATAGTGCATGTTCTTCCACTAAAAACAACCTTATAACCTTTTTCAAGCAATTGACCAACACTTACTAGGTTCACATCAATATCAGGCACATAAAGAACATCTGAAATGATTTTGTTACCTCTTGGAGTGCTAACTAGAACCTCTCCTCTCCCTGCAACATTCAGATAATCTCCATTGCCAATCCGAACCCTTGAAGTGTAGTTCATGTCCAAGGTTCTGAATAAATTTCTGTCATGCACCATATGATGAGTGCAACCACTATCTATCAACCATTCATCTTTGTTTCTGCTGCTGCTAGCAAAACAGGTTGCACCAAACATCTGCTCCTCCTGATTTGTATTTTCTGCAACTTGTGCTTGAGTCTGCACTTGAGGTTTATTCTTGCAAACCTTTTCCAAGTGCCCTTTCTGATCACATGCAGAACAATGAGCTGCAGGATTGAACCAGCAAAGCTTTTCAGGGTGATTGTACTTCTTGCAATGAGGACATGGCGAATTCTTCTTATCAGTTCCACTACTGTTGCCTGTTGCAGCATCCTTCTTTTCTTTGTTCTTCTTCCAACCACCTTTTTTTTGCCACTACTTTGAGCTTTTTCTTTCCCTTTTGCTGGAAAAGCTTCTTCAGTTGTCTGCTGCAATCTACTTGCTCTTCTTTGTTCAAGTGAATACAGAGAATTCACAAGTTCTTGCAAAGACATCTCTAATACATTTATTTGAACTTCAAGAGCAGAAAGTTTCGTTTCATATTTCTCTGGAAGAGTATTAATGATCTTCTCAACAATTCTTTTGTTGATAAAATCATTATCACCAAGGATCTTAATTTGATTGACAAGACCAATAATCTTGTCAACGTACTGCTTTATAGTCTCATCTTCCTTCATTCTGATAACTTCAAATTGTCTTCTCAAGGTCACCAACTGTTGCTGTCTTGACTTATCTGATCCTTGAAATTCTTCCTTGATCATATCCCATGCTTCTTTAGGAGTTTCACAGGTTAAAATCCTTGTGAAAATAGCCTCAGAGACACTATTTTGTATGTATGAGAGGGCTTTGTATTTTTTTGCAACTTGCTCTCCATGATGCTTCATTTGAGCAAGTGTTGGATTTCCTTAGAGTGGTGTAGGATCTCTGCCTGTGTCAACCACCTCCCAAAGTTCATGTGCCTGCAGATAAGTCTTCATCTTCACTGACCATAGATGATAATTCTGGCCGGTGAATATTGGTGGCATAAGAACACCACTGCCTGAAGCCATGTCTGCAAAATCCTCACTTTTTCACTCGTGTTTTCTCTCCCTCACAGGTCACTCAAAGAACTCATAGCTCTCGATACCAATTGTTGGCTTAGAAATTGATAAACTAAGCTAAATATCAAAGAGGTAAGAAAAACTCACAGTAAAAACAGAGCTAAAGTGGTCTAAAAATTCATAGCATATTTCCATTATCTTGCATGTAGCAGTACATCAACATATTTATAAGAGAGTTAGTGGAATACATGTGTCAAGCTGCATGCAAAAGAGAAAAAGCCACATGTAAAACCACCTGTCATTAACATGCAAAGTCTAAAACAAAGAAAGTCTAAAGCAAACACATCTACTTCTAACATTTATATGTCTTTAAAGACAATTTCACCAACTAGGGGGGGCTAAATATACAATTTTCCCATTTCACATGAAAATTTACAAAGACTAAAAGAAAATTTTACCAACTTGGGGGGGGGGGAGGGATGGCCCCTGCCTGCTCCCCCTAAATCCGCCCCTGCTTCAAATGTTTGCAGCATCAAGTGTATGGACTATGTGCTAGATAATCGGCAACCATATTAGCTTCCCGCAATCCTGCCACAATTTCCTTGATCTCCTCAACTATCACCACCTTCTGAGGGGGGAAGATTCTCTCTTTCCTGCAGAACATCATAACAGTGGCAAGAGAGTCAGTCTCAATCATCTACACAGTTGTTACTGCCATGAGGAGGCCATGTTTTATAGCTTGTAACTCAGAAATACAATTGTTGGTTATCCCCAAATACATAGAAAACATTGATAATATATGTCCATTACCATCCCTCAATACTTCACCAAATTCAGCATAGCCTGGATTTCCCAGACAAGAACCATCACAATTTAACTTTAGAAAATTTCAAGGAGGAGGAAGCCATTGAACAGGTAAAGGATAAAAAGCATGGATAATTTTTCAGAGGGCATAGATAATCATGGGTCCGGCTCCCCTCCAATACTACTAATATCCAATGATTTCCAATACACATTTGGATTATTTACACCTATTAAAATTATGTTTAAACGGTTCATATTAAAATGGAAATAACTCTCACAAGACACTATTATCTAACAGTTTATTTTTGTTTTACTCCGTTATCCACTTTTCCTTACCAATCGGCAATTTCCACTTCCATCGACAACGACAAAGTTAAGGGAGAGAGCAAAAAAAAGAAACAGAGTTTAGCACCAAGAAAAAACGATCTGTCAACAGAGATTGGAGTTGTGATAGCTAGCGTATTCAGGGAATTCCTTGAGTCCACTCTTCTTCTTATTCTCTCATGGAATTCCTTCAAGAAAAAAGTCAACCCTCTCTTTTAATTTGTCTTTAATCTTCCCAGTATGTTCTTACTTCTTTCTAGTAAAATTCTATCCCTTTGTTATGTCTCTCCTTGTTCTATTTTCCTTATCTTGTTGTGTAAAATCTGATGAACTCCTATCGTTGAACCTGAAATATGCTCTTAATAAATCAACCACCCAAATGTTCTTGATTCTTGGGTCTGTTTTCAATTTTAATGGAATCACTTGCAACACACTAGAGGATTGATGAAGCCTTGAAGGGAAGATTCCTCTAGCGAATGAAGATTTTATAAATATAATTATTTATCTAGAGAAATTACGGCGGAAACTGACAAGGAGTTATATTTTTTCTTTCTGGTTGCCGATGAAATCATGAAAGTGGAAAGGAATAGAGGAAACGACAGAAAAGAAATAAAACGTTAAATAATATGAGGGTTATCTCCATATTTTAATCTAACCGTTAAACCTAATTTTAATGTGTCAATCATCCAAATGTGTATTGGAAATCATTGGATATTAACTACTACTCCCTCTGTCCCAATATATAAGTCCATTTTAACTATATCATCAAGATTAAGAAAGTTAGTTATGATTCAAAATTTTATATATTTTTATTTTGTTCTTCTATTTTTACCCTATTCTCTTTCTCCCCACTCACTCTCTATCTTCATACTCACTCTCTTAACTAATACTCCCTCCCATTCAAAATAAGTGAAACATTTCAATTTTTGCAGTCTTTCAAAATAAGTGAAACAATTAGAAAACCAATGCAATTTTACTCCTTTTTCCATATATACCCCTAAGTGTTAATTAAAGTGGTTGAACTTTTAAGTGGTCTTGGAAAATTGGGAAGTGAGAGAAAATTTATTAATTAATTGTTTATAGAATTTTTTGAAGGGTAATTATGCCATTTTAAGTAAGTTTTTACTAAATTTAAAACCAACTAATCATTGTCTTTCTCCCCACTCACTCTCTATCTTCATACTCACTCTCTTAGCTAATAACTACCACTACCACTTGCAAGGATAGTTTTGGAAATAACTAATGAATATGCATTGGTTTGATAAAAGAGACTTATAAATTGAGACAAAGAAAGCTTCTAAAAGGGGACTTATATTTAGGGACAGAGAGAGTATATTGGAGGGGAGCCAGACCCATAATGGAGGGGATAATTTATTATAGGGAGTAAAGCATTGGGATTCCATTCGAATTTTAAGGGCAAAAATGGGCTAATGAAATTGTTGAAAAACCAATCGGCCTACTGGAAGTTTTGGCACCAATTGAAAATTATGGTGTTCCCCGGTTATCAGTTGAAAATTCTGTCAGTGCAAAATGCACTTAAGCCTTCGTTTAGGCCGTTCGGCCAGTTTGGCCCTCCCAAACGGGCCGTACGGTCTACCAAACAGGCCCTTAGCTCTTATTTTCTGGCAAAAAAAAAAAAAAAACTTCAAAATCAAAACCCGATTACGCGAGGGATGAGCTTTTCTCTAGTCTTGTCTTGTACATGAGTTTTCCCTAAATGGCGTCAACTAAAAACAAAGACAAGCAGAGTACATACTTATCTATCTCCCCCTCTAATCTAAACACTGAAAAAAGTTCATTAAAATTCAATTTCTAATTATAATTTCAAATTAATTAAGCTCCTTTCCTTCTGAGTTTTGATTATCTTGTTTTGTTTTTTTGGCTTTGTTTCTCAGCTTCTGCTAAAAGAGTAGCCGTCGTTGGCGCTGGTGTAAGGTACTGTTCCTAATTTTTACATTTCGTGCATTTCTTTCTATTTAATTGTTTTGATAATTTGATTAGGAGAAAGAATGTTGTATGAATTTTACATTTTCTTTTGGGGAAATTGACTATAATCAAAGTGGACTCGCGGCTGCTTACAAGTTGAAATCGCATGGTTTGAATGTTACGGTGTTTGAAGCTGAAGGAAGAGCTGGAGGGAAGTTAAGAAGTGTTTCGCGGGAGGGTTTGATTTGGGATGAAGGAGCCAATACAATGGTATATAGTATTTCCTATCACTCTTTCTTTGACTTCAACTTTTAAAATTGCAATGAGGTTTTGTTGTTAATGTCAACTTTGAATTGATTAGTGCAGACTGAAAGTGAGATTGAAGTCAAAAATTTGTTTGATGATCTTGGTATTCGAGATAAGCAACAAGTGGTAAGCATTTTTTTAGCTATATCTTAATG
The DNA here is from genome assembly GCA_001974825.2 of Corchorus olitorius. Lineage (NCBI taxonomy): Eukaryota > Viridiplantae > Streptophyta > Magnoliopsida > Malvales > Malvaceae > Corchorus > Corchorus olitorius. The sequence goes on along the minus strand of AWUE01013942.1, from coordinate 6,864 downwards.
CATTTTAAAAGCCAGTTTAGGAGTTATTAGTTGTTAGTTTATCCTTCAATACCACATTCTTTGCAAGTTTGATTGTGTTAGTGGAAAGATTTCAAGCCTGTGAAAGATGATAATACAAGTGAGAATATCACTTTAGTTGATTAACTAGATTATGGGTGGCCTTTTGCAGCCGATTTCACAGAACAAACGGTATATTGTGAGAAATGGGGTTCCTGTATTGGTATGTTTTCTTGTTCTATCCATTCTTACTGCCATTTGAGTTTATATCTTCTAAGAGTATGACTTTATACACCCTCAGATATGTTGGTAAAGGGATCTAACTGTGGTCACAATCTCTGCTTGATTCTTTTTGTGCTAGATTCCCTCAAATCCCATTGCACTAATCACAAGTAACATTCTTTCAGCAAAATCGAAGGTTTGTTTATTAGAACTATTTTGTGCACATCCAGTGGACTGAAAATTTTCAATGTCTTATTATAATAGATTAGTGCAGTTTGGTCCTGTTAAACTTTCTTGTAAGTTGAATTAACTAACAGCTATATTGCAAAGTCGAGCTGTCTTTCGCCTTTTTGTTCTCTTCCTTGCATTGATTTTGTAATAGTTCTGATATGCCTACATAATTCCTTTTTTTTTTTTTTCTTTCCTTTTGCAGTTTCAAATTATTTTGGAACCTATTTTGTGGAAGAAAAATGACCCTTCAAAAGTATCTGACGCTTATAATCAGGAAAGGTGATAAAGAACCGGGTTTCCATGGTTATTAACATGCTTTTTATTTGTCTGCTTGTCTCTTTGCCTGTTGCTCCTTGAAGAAGTGTCCTTTACTTCTATGTCTTCAATTTTCATGCAGTGTAGGTGGATTCTTTCAGCGACATTTTGGGCAAGAGGTATGCTTCGCTTTCTAATTCCTTTAGTACTCAACTCTGTTGCCAAATATAATCTTTTTGGTTTTCTTTTTCTATTTGGCTCTGCATTGACTTGTAGAAACATGTTTTTAATCAGCTTGGGCAAGAATCTTAAGGACGATTACTTGAAACAGTTAAAGGTTGATGCCTTTTCTGTCCATTTACTTGTTGATTTTGTTATGTAAGGTTGTGGATTACCTCATCGACCCTTTTGTTGCTGGCACAAGTGCTGGAGATCCTGAATCTCTTTCTGTGAGTAATGCCTCATATCTTTGGACTAATATGTTTAAGTTTCTTGGAAAGAAAAGCACACACTGATTTTCCTTATTTACATTAATCACAAGTGTTTCGGCTGCTTTCATTAGCTATGGCGTTTAATGATAGATGAACGGGATTGGTGGTGATGGTGTTCATTGTATCTTTTCTGAAATGTTAATTACCTTGTCATTATTATAATTATAACAGATTAGGCATTCCTTTCCAGAGCTATGGGATCTTGAACAAAGGTATTTCTTTTGCAACTTTTCTTCCATTCCTTCACATATTTTGCTCAATAAATTGAAAGCTTTTCCTCCCAACCTTTTAAATTATGATGTCAATTTGTTCACATTGACATTGTCTTAATGCCATTAAACTGCCAATCCTAAACTTGGTAATTTGTTATTATTTCCCTAAGGCAGCAGAAGGCTGATCAGGCATTATTTCTTATGTGACCTTGATACTCTCTTCTTTTTCATACTGTCTGTGGTCCTGGATTACTGCTGATAAAATCATGATTGGTGGACTATTCTGTCAGATGTTGCTTCTTTTGCAATTTCACAGAGCACTTTTACATGTAAAAACAGTTAATTGTGAACACTCGGTCATAGTTTTGGCCATTATGATGTTTGTTTAAAGTTAGAATGAGCACTTTATGTACTGAAAAAAAAAGTTCGAATGAGTACATCAAATGCTGGATTAGGTGGATTGGTACTTCAACTCAAGTCTGCCACTAATGTACGTGAAATAACTGTATTTGGCTGTCAATTATTGTTAATTTCCCATTATTTAGGTGCATTATACTCTTAGAAATAGTTAGGGACTTCGAATTTACTACAAGTTTAGTGTGAATCCTAATATGGTCCCTTGAAAGCTGAATACTATCAATTCTTTCTTTTGCTTGATACTAGTTCATGATACTTGCTTGTCAGGTTTGGCTCTATCATAGTTGGAGCATTTAAATCAAAATTATCTGCGAAAAGGGGAAATCTTGAAGTAACAAAAACTTCAGAGAAAAAGAAGCCTCTGCGTGGCTCATTTTCCTTCTGGGGTGGAATGCAGGTAAATGACTTATTATGGACAACTTTTCCTGCTCAAATTTGTATTTGATGTTACTTGTGTGAAAATCGCTCCCTTCATCTATAGCTGCTATTACATTTCTGAGTAATTGAAATTTTCTGGGTTGTAATGTATGTTCTCTTATCTTTACTAAAATATCTTCTTTTCTTTTAGCATAAATAACTTTGAACCAAATCTCACCGTTTTAACTGATACTCTCATGATATTGCTGCTGAAGCTTATCACTTATATATGGTCCTTATTTTTGGATGTCTTCTGCAGACACTTACTGATATGTTGGCCAAAGATCTTTCCAAAGATGAGCTTAAACTGAAATCAAAGGTTTTATCATTATCTTATGGTCCTGACGGGAAGTCTAGATTAGAGAATTGGTCCCTCTCTTATGCTTCTGACCATGACAAGCGTACTCAAGGTTCATCATTTGATGCTGTAATAATGACGGTTAGTTGACTCCATTTAGTAGACAGTCAAACTGCAGTAACTATTCTTATATTCAGCTGCCGAAAGAACATCATCTTTTGTTTGAAATACATATATGCAATAGCTTTAAGATGTTATTGTCAACAGAAAGGAACTTGTTTATTGCAGGCTCCACTGGTCAATGTCAAAGAGATGAAAATTACGAAAGGAGGAAAGCTCTTTCCATTGAACTTTATTCCTGAGGTACTTTCTTATGCAATTAGATCTGAGGAAAGTGCTTATATTTAGATTGTGCTAGCTTTATCATCACTTTACATGGGATGATACGGATATTATTGGTTTTTGCATGAGCAAAAATGCTTTTAATGACATTCTAAGTTTATAGTCATCTCCCCTTGCCATCTACAGGTGAGTTATATGCCATTATCTGTTATAATTACCACATTTAAGAAGGAGAATGTCAAGAAACCTCTGGAAGGATTTGGAGTTCTTGTACCTTCAAAGGAGCAGCAGAATGGTTTAAAGACTTTGGGTAATGCTCTACTGTAGAATACATTTAAGATCAACCTGTGCATTTCTTCTTCCTTGTTGCGTTTATTGTACTTTTCCACTTTCTGCAGGTACACTGTTTTCGTCTGTAATGTTTCCAGATCGTGCACCTGATAATTTGTATCTCTATACCACCTTTGTTGGGGGAAGTAGAAACAAGGAGCTAGCAAAGGCCTCAACGTATAGAAAACTTAATTGATTCTTATTTTACTAACTTTTTCTTCGCTACTTTATATGTTGTGCTAATAATCTTCTTTGTTAATCGGTGTTTTAGAGAAGAGTTGAAGCATATTGTTACTTCTGACCTGCGGCAGTTGTTGGGCGTGGAAGGAGAACCCACATTCCTGAAGTACGTAACTATGCTTTATTTATTGTTACTGATACTGGCTGCTGATTACAATTTTGAAACTTATATTTGAGGAGTTTTGAATTAAAACATATAACAAACATACATTATCTAACAACTTGAAAATTTTCCTGATGACAGTCATTTCTACTGGAGCAAGGCATTTCCACTATATGGTCGTAACTATGCTTCGGTATTGGAAGCAATTGAAAGAATGGAGAAAGATCTTCCTGGATTCTTCTATGCAGGTAACTGTGTTCTCACGTTAGAATGTGATGACTCGTTCACTTGAAATCGTTTAGCATATAGAGTTTAGCTACACAGACAAGTTTTCAACTCCCATTAACAGACCTCTTTGAATATAGATTTTCATTGTTGTCAACCAAATTTAGCACACTGATCAACTTTTCTAGCAAATCAGATACGAACTTGAATCATTTTAAAAGTTCAAATTCCGATGTAATAACTGTTTGACAGAAGTACTTTTCCTTGAATATAAGATGCCACAAAATCAGTATCATCATAACTTTCTATATCTTTTATTTATGTCAACTTTTGAATAATGTTGCTAGGTAACCACAAAGGCGGGTTATCCGTTGGCAAAGCAATTGCTTCTGGATGCAAAGCAGCCGATCTTGTAATCTCGTATTTGGAATCTTCACATCAGAAGCTGCTCAAGGACGGATCACCATAATGTTTGTTCAGTAGGATCTAATGCTCCCGTTTCACAGCCTTCTGGGTTCTGTACGAAACTTATTATGATTTAGAAACTGAAATCTCTATACACACAATACACAAACTTATCTGTCTTCAGCAGCATTTAGCTATGATATAGTGATGTAGTGAAAAAAAAAAAGTTAATTTGTTTACCAACTGCACCATACAAGTTTTAGTTTTTTAGCTTCCACCAACCTTTTGGGTCAAACCATTCTGAAAACATGGGCTGCTACCAATTCAGACAAAAATATATTAAAAATGAACCAAAAGTAGTAGTCTTTAGGTATTATTGCCCAAAAACAAAAAAACTTTTGGATCGAGTGGAAGGAGATTGATGTCCCGCTTTCATGTTCAAGTCTTGTGGATGAAAACAGTTGTTGGAGAGGGTTTTTTTTTTTTTTTAATTCTCTTAATCAAGGGTATCCTTAGGATTTTTAGCCCGAGACTAATCTCTTTTGGGTCGGAAACGTGAATTTCCTCCTATTTTAGATATAAAGAAGCTCGACTCCTGTTTAGTAGGACTCAATAAGACTACCAAATGCTAGAGGGCTTCAGGGAAAAAAAATGTAAATAAGAAGGCAAATTGGGCCTAGGTTGATATCGAAGTCCATGAAGTAGACAGCATATAAGGCCCAATAAAGAAGACAACAACCTTATATTGTCCAACTAGGAAACAACCTTATATATCATGTCCAACTAGGAAACGGTTTCGGCTTAAATCTAGTCTATTTAGTCGGCTTAAATCTAGCCTATTTAGGAACCGGTTCAGCTTTAATCTATATATTTATACTATATATAAAAGTACGAGTTTTGTAAAACTTTTGAATTGCCTATTATACCCTTATTAAACTTTTGAATCGCCTATCATATCCTTATTTTAATCAACTAAAAACTCTATTTTTATTTAATTAAATCTAATATCCTTATAACTTTTTTATTTTTACCATTTTACTATTTTACTTTTATAGTTTTACTCAACTAAAAACTCTATTTTTATTTAATTAAATCTAATATCCTTATATCTATTTTATTTTAACGATATTACTAATTTAATTAAAAAATTTAGATATATTAGAATTTTTAAAATATATTTCTTAAATGACATTGTTTAGATTTTACAGTTTTTTGTTAGAATAAACTTTTACAGTTATTCTGCTAAAAAATTTATTTTACTTAATTAAATTCAATATTTTTATAAATATTTTATTTTACCATTTTAATTTTAAAAAATTTGAGGACCCATTTCAATTTTATAATATAAACTAATAAAATGATCAAGTTTAAAAGTTAAAATAAGTTGCTTAATAATCAATTATTCATTTTTTTTAAATGATTAAGTTAAAATTTATTGAAAATTTAATTGTTGTGATTGATCTTTTTTTATTTTTAGAGTGTGTATTGGTAGTTTAATGTATTGGAGTGTATGACAAGAATTTAAAGTTTTTTTTTAAAAAAAAAGAGTAAAATGCAATTATTTCCTTTGACTTATAAGGTTAGAGGAGTCAATTAGGCGGGTTGGACGAGTTTCGAGTTCGAGTCATCAGGGTTTAGTTCAAATGAGTCAAGTAATTTTCTCGGGTCATTCAGATTTCGGATCTTCTAGGTTTAGGGTTTTTATTTAATTAAATCTAATATCCTTATAACTATTTAATTTTTACTTTTATATATTATAATTTTTAAATATACTTTTATAGTTTTACTCAATTAAAAACTCTATTTTTTATTTAAATATTCAATCTAATATCCTTATACCTATTTTATTTTTACCATTTTACTAATTTAATTAAAAAAACTTAGATATATTACAATTTTTAAAAATATTCCTTAAATAAAATTGTTTAAATTTTACATTTTTTTAGAAATAAACTTTTACAGTTATTCTACTCAAAACTCTATTTTATTTTATTAAATTCAATATTTTTATAAATATTTTATTTTTACCATTTTAATTTTAAAAAATTGGAGACTTTTTGGTAGGTTTGGAGTTTGGACCCATTTCAATTTTATAATATAAACTAATAAAATGATCAAGTTTAAAAGTTAAAATAAGTTGCTTAATAATCAATTATTCATTTTTTTTAAATGATTAAGTTAAAATTTATTGAAAATTTAATTGTTGTGATTGATTTTTTTTTTTTTTAGAGTGTGTATTGGTAGTTTAATGTATTGGAGTGTATGACAAGAATTTAAAGTTTTTTTTTTAAAAGAGTAAAATGCAATTATTTCCTTTGACTTATAAGGTTAGAGGAGTCAATTAGGCGGGTTGGACGAGTTTCGAGTTCGAGTCATCAGGGTTTAGCTCAAATGAGTCAAGTAATTTTCTCGGGTCATTCAGATTTCGGATCTTCTAGGTTTAGGTCATTCGGGTCTCGAGTCTAGGGTCAGGCCGGTTCGAGTTTTGGCCTCAGGTGACTCAGGTTTTGGGTTTTTTGGCTTTATGACTCGGATCAATTGGGTCAGCCTTGAATTTTTAATGTTTAATTCTTAAATTTATCTAATATCTTTATTATTCGATTTATTTTACAATTGACAACCGAAGAAGTTTAGCAAATTGTGTATACGTTGACATGTGTCCCTTTATATATTAATTTT
>AWUE01013939.1:0-109694 GCA_001974825.2 Corchorus olitorius | reverse complement strand
CCCGGGGGAAAGCAACACCCCGCCTATCAGCCTGAAACACGTCCATAACTTCAGTAGGAGGGGCATGATACACTTCAAAATCAGCGTCCATAACTTCAGTAGGAGGGGCATGATACACTTCAAAATCAGCATCCTGTTCAGTGTTCACAACCCATCTTGGAGAGTTTATCAGCACAAAAGTTTCCCTCACGAAGTGACACTGCCAATCCCACCCCATCATCTCCTTAATGTCCATCAACAAAGCACCCAAATGATGGAACTCAAATTTATCCGAATGAAGAAGATCAAGAACCACCTTCGCATCGACCTCACAAGTGATAGCATGAAAACCCTCGCGCCAAGCTAATTGTGAACCCAAACGAAGAGCATGCAGCTCCGTTGCAACATTTGAGCAGCAAACCCAACAATCCAACTACCATCCGATTTTCGAATCACCCCTCCAGCTCCAGCAACACCCGGATTACCTTTGGTCGCTCCATTCGTATTAAGTTTAACAAAGGTCTCTATAGGAGGCTGCCAAGAAATAGAGATAGCCGACCCAGGGAGAGAGGGTGGCATTGACATAGCAGCGGTGACCTCCCTAGTAGTGACTGCAATATTAGAAAGGATAGCTTCCAAGGAGAAAACCTCATATAGTTGGAAAACCACCTTACATAGAGAAGTCCATATACGCCACAATGCAGTGGCAAAAAGCGTCACTTGAGAAAAAGATCTGCTTTTCGAAACCATCTGGTTCTGTTATAATTTGTTCATTGACAGCTTGGGTGTAATCAACCTAGTAATTAGTAACATAGACAAAATTACCCATAATTAGGAGTATAAGATTTCAACTTCTCATCACCCTAGTCATAACAAAACTTTCATAAATTATAAAATAGTAATGAGATAAGACTTAGTTTGGAATTGAGGTTGCATTTTGAAAAAGCTTGGTTTGAAATAAGTGCTTTTGAAAAGTGTTTTTTAAAATTGGGGTAGAAAAATGTAATTAATGTTTGATATTGTTGTAGAAAAATGTGGTAGAGAGATAAAATATATAAAAGTGTATTAATTAAAATAGAAAGAGAAAATATTTGAGGGATTTTAGTCATTTAATGTCCAAAAGCACTTTTAAAACGCAAAAACACTTAAAGATTAATTTTTCAAGTTGGCTTGACTTTTGTGGTTAAATTAACTTTTGACACAAATAATGACTTATTTAGCATTGTGTTTGAGGTGAAAAATAGTTTTTTCATTTCCAAACTCAATCCCAAACCAAGTCTAATTTATTTTCCATTGATCTAAGCTTAAGAAAATTTGACAAACTTAAAGAAAATTTAAAACAATAACAAATTAATACTATCTAGTAGGTGAAAAGTCTATCGTTGGACTTGGAACAAGTAAAAAGGCTTTTGAGGATGTTACAAAATAGTTCAACTTTAACTTTCATATTCCAATCGAAATAAATGTTTAATCACAACCCACATATAGAGGGCCCTGCCATTTTTCTTTTGGTACAAAAATAATGTGCTAAATGCTCAAATAAGCACTAAATATTTCAAGATTTTCTTAAATAAGAATTAAAATATACAATTTCAACAAATTAAAATACATACTTAATATTTTTTTTTATAAATTGGATACAATATAAATTAGATACTAGTATGTGAGATATATATAAATTGAAAACAATGATGGGTGAGATTAAAATGTAAAAAGACCATTAAGGATATTAGGGTTTAAAAGGATTATATCATTTTTTTATATAATACTTATTAAATTAGTATATGGGTATATGGGTATAGAGTATTATTTAATATTAAATATTAAATCAAAATTAATTTCAATATAATTTATTTATTTATTTATCTATTGAAATTTATTATTATTTTCTAAAAATGGAATTGATTATTGTTTAATCAATAAATAAAATAAAATTAAAATGTATTATATTATTAATAAAATATATAAAACAAAAGTAAGAAAGAAAAAAGAAAGACAAAACTATCGATTTGATTAATGATTAGAAAAGACAAAAAAGAAAAAAAAAAAAAGGAAAGAAAGAAAGAAAGGGCAGTTTGAGGGAAAATGTTCAAATGGTGGTTCCCTGACCTTTTTCCTTCAGCGGAAAAGCGGCAGTACACTGGTAAAAACAATTGGCCACATAAGCCAATCGGTATTGATATATGTTACATTTATGGTTCTGGTGGATCAGTCCACCACCAATCGGTATTGATATATGTTGTATCTAAGGCTCTGGTGGACCAATCCACCACCATTTTGGGTCCAAACAGATTGGTCTACTAAGCACACTTTTTGATTTTATCTATGAGACCTTCGTTTAACTAATCGAATATAAATTCTCAATGGTTAATTGAGTCCTAACAAATGGCTAAATATGGCCAAGATTTGTAAATTTAAGTGTGCAACTAAAAAATTGAGAAAATTCGTTCCTTCAAAGACATTTGTCTTAGGACTACAATGTGCTTTTACACGGAAAAAAAAATGGCAACAAATAATTAAAACTTCATCATATATACTTCCCTCAAAGAAACCATAAAAATACTTCCCTTAATTATAAAGCATGTAAATTCCCCTATCTTGTGTATCTATTATATATTCACAAATGAGCAATTTGAAAAAATAAGTAATGAAATTGTATTCAACTATGCTTGTTTCTGCAACCCCAACCATGGCATTCGGTACACTCTAAGCATGCATGCTTTGACCCTTTTCTCAGACTCAGCTCCAGTTCCAGTTCCCTGTCAATAATATAAACATTAATCTTTTTTAGTAAAGTAATGAAATTCATTCCAAATGTCAATATTTTTTTTAGCTAAATAATGAAATTGATTCCAAATTTTATTAAGATGAAAAGAAAAGAACAATACCTTATACGTTGATTATGGTCACGGTATGCACTCTCAACTGGGTTCAGTGGAAGAAGGCTGTCATGTCACATGACATAAATTATTATTAATTAAGAAAATCTGATAGCATGAGAATAATTTAATTTTAAAACTAAAAAAAAATCATATATAACAATGTTCTTTTTCCATTCTTTACAAAACTAAAATTTGTAAATACATTATTAATAAACATTAAACAATAATTAACTTCCCTTCAAAATTCGAATCTATTTTGACCCTAAAATTTCCTAGAAACTAATAATAATAATTATAATTATAATTACTATATATGGCATATGAAAATCAATATAAAACGAAATTATTATTAATTATTGAGAGGAAGAAATCAAACCAAATCGAAAGATCAATTTTGAGTAAATAAAATAGTGAATATTAAGGAATCGATGGTACTTACTCATACTTAGCCACCAAGAAAGTGCCATAAATCAAAGCGCAAGTGATGCCAAGACCCTGCACAACTTCAGGATTCATTCTGAGTAATAATTTTTGAAGGATAGCCATTCTGAGTAATTTTTGAAGGATGAGAGAATCCCTAGAATTCTTAGTTCTAATACACGCTGATAATATCGCTAACAAAATAAATATGAAGACTTATAAAGGTCAAACAAATCTTTATATAGAGATTAAAGCCGAAACCGTTTCCTAGTTAGATGAGATTTAAGCCGAAACCGTTTCCTAATTGGACATGATATACAGTATAAGCCTATAAGGTTGTTTCCTAGTTGGACATGATATAAGGTTGTTGTCTTCTTTATTTGGCCTTATATGCTGTCTACTTCATGGACTTCGATATCAACCTAGGCCCAATTTGCCTTCTTATTTACTTTTTTTTTTTTCAGCAATAATACCTAAAGACTTCTACTTTTGGTTCATTTTTAATATATTTTTGTCTGAATTGGTAGCAGCCCATGTTTTCAGAATGGTTTGACCCAAAAGGTGGGTGGAAGCTAAAAAAAAACTTGTATGGGGCAGTTGGTAAACAAATTAACTTTTTTTTTTCACTACATCACTATATCATAGCTAAATGCTGTTGAAGACAGATAAGTTTAATGTATTGTGTGTATAGAGATTTCAGTTTCTAAATCATAATAAGTTTCGTACAGAACCCAGAAGGCTGTGAAACGGGAGCATTAGATCCTACTGAACAAACATTATGGTGATGCGTCCTTGAGCAGCTTCTGATGTGAAGATTCCAAATACGAGATTACAAGATCGGCTGCTTTGCATCCAGAAGCAATTGCTTTGCCAACGGATAATCCGCCTTTGTGGTTACCTATAGCAACATTATTCAAAAGTTGACATAAATAAAAGATATAGAAAGTTATGATGATACTGATTTTGAGGCATCTTATATTCAAGGAAAAGTACTTCTATCAAACAGTTATTACATTGGAATTTGAACTTTTAAAATGATTCAAGTTCGTATCTGATTTGCTAGGAAAGTTGATAAGTGTGCTAAATTTGGTTGACAACAATGAAAATCTATATTCAAAGAGGTCTGTTAATGGGAGTTGAAAACTTGTATGTGTAGCTAAACTCTATATGCTAAAAGATTTCAAGTGAACGAGTCATTACATTCTAATGTGAGAACACAGTTACCTGCATAGAAGAATCCAGGAAGATCTTTCTCCATCTTTTCAATTGCTTCCAATACCGAAGCATAGTTATGACCATATAGTGGAAATGCCTTGCTCCAGTAGAAATGACTGTCATTAGGAAAATTTTCAAGTTGTTAGATAATGTATGTTTGTTATACATTTTAATTCAAAACTCCTCATATGTAAGTTTCAAAATTGTAATTAGCAGCCAGTATCAGTAACAATAAATAAAGCATAGTTACATACTTCAAGAATGTGGGTTCTCCTTCCACGCCCAACAACTGCCGCAGGTCAGAAGTAACAATATGCTTCAACTCTTCTCTAAAACACCGATTAACAAAGAAGATTATTAGCACAACGTATAAAGTAGCGAAGAAAATATGTAAAATAAGAATCAATTAAGTTTTCTATAAGTTGAGGCTTTTGCTAGCTCCTTGTTTCTACTTCCTCCAACAAAGGTGGTATAGAGATACAAATTATCAGGTGCACGATCTGGAAACATTACAGACGAAAACAGTGTACCTGCAGAAAGTGGAAAAGTACAATAAACACAACAAGAAAGAAGAAATGCACAGGTTGATCTTAAATGTATTGTACCGTAGAGCATTACCCAAAGTCTTTAAACCATTCTGTTGCTCCTTTGAAGGTACAAGAACTCCAAATCCTTCCAGAGGTTTCTTGACATTCTCCTTCTTAAATGTGGTAATTATAACAGATAATGGCATATAACTCACCTGTACATGGCAAGGGGAGATGACTATAAACTTAGAATGTCATTAAAAGCATTTTTGCTCATGTAAAAATCAATAATATTCGTATCATCCCATGTAAATTGATGATAAAGCTGGCACAATCTAAATATAAGCATTTTCCTCAAATCTAATTGTATAAGAAAGTACCTCAGGAATAAAGTTCAATGGAAAGAGCTTTCCTCCTTTTGTAATTTTCATTTCTTTGGCATTGGCCAGTGGAGCCTGCAATAAACAAGTTCCTTTCTGTTGACAATAACATCTTGAAGCTATTGCATATATGTATTTCAAACAAAAGATGATGTTCTTTCGGCAGCTGAATATAAGAATAGTTACTGCAGTTTGACTGTCTACTAAATGGAGTCCAACTAACCGTCATTATTATAGCATCAAATGATGAACCTTGAGAATGCTTGTCACGGTCAGAAGCATAAGAGAGAGGGACCAATTCTCTAATGTAGACTTCCCGTCAGGACCATAAGATAATGATAAAACCTTTGATTTCAGTTTAAGCTCATCTTTGGAAAGATCATTGGCCAACATATCAGTAAGTGTCTGCAAAAGACATCCAGAAATAAGGACCATATATAAGTGATAAGCTTCAGCAGCAATATCATGAGAGTATCAATTAAAATGATGAGATTTGGTTCAAAGCTACTGACGCTAAAAGAAAAGAAGACATTTTAGTAAAGCTAAGAGAACATACATTACAACCCAGAAAAACTCAATTACTCAGAAATGTAATAGCAGCTATAGATGAAGGGAGCGATTTTCACACACGTAACATCAAATACAAAATTTGAGCAGGAAAAGTTGTCCATAAGTCATTTACCTGCATTCCACCCCAGAAGGAAAATGAGCCACGCAGAGGCTTCTTTTTCTCTGAAGTATTTTTTACTCCAAGATTTCCCCTTTTGGAAGATAATTTTGATTTAACTGCTCCAAGTATGATAGAGCCAAACTGACAAGCAAGTATCATGGACTAGTACCAAGCAAAAGAAAGAATCGGTAGTATTCAGCTTTCAAGGGGCCATATTAGGATATCCACACTAAACTTGTGGTAAATTCGAAGTCCCTAGCTAAATTAAAGAATATAATGCACCTAAATAATGGAAATTAACAATAATTGACAGCCAGATACAGTTATTTCACAGACATTATTGGCAGACTTGAGTTGAAGTACCCAATACACCTAATCCAGCATTTAATGTACTCATTCGAACTTTTTGTTTTGGTACTTAATGTACTCATTCTAACTTTAAACAAACATCATAAAGGCCAAAACTATGATTGCGTGTTAGCAATTAACTGTTTTTACGTGTGTTAGGTTTCTGTCCCCTGAATCTGGTTATAGGACCTGAAACTGTGAAGTCTGGTTCTAATTCACCAGATTTCTTACTTTTTCTTCCTTTGTGTCCTATGATTCTGAGTAAACTAGGGCTCGTTAGAGAGAACCCTACGATCTCCTTCTAAGTAAACTTGGGCTCGTTAGAGAGAGCCCAACGATCTCCTAGAGTTAAGTACTCAAGAAACTTTCTGAAATTCTCACATAATCATATTCCAAATCAGAAACTAGTTTTTAAACTCATACACCATAAACTGCCCTCCTAAAAAGCAGCAACTAAACTACCCTCCTAGAACACAGCCACTACCCTCCTAAAACACAGCCATAAAATTATTTAAACATAATAAACTGTCATATTAACAGGTGGCAATAATCTAAACATAACAACATAACACACTATATTAATTAATAAAACTTAATGACTAACTTGCTGCTGGGGACTATAACAACGTGTAAAAGATTCCTCTGTAAAATTGAAAAAGATGCAACATCTGACAGAATAGTCCACCCCATCGTGATTTTATCAGCAGTAATCCAGGACCACAGAGTATGAAAACGAAAAGAGTATCAAGGTCACATAAGAAATATCTAATCAGTCTTCTACTGCCTTAGGGAAATAACAAATTCCTAAGACAATGTGAACAAACTCACGTCAAATGTAATTTCTAAGATTGGAAGGAAAAGCTTTCAATTTATTGAGCAAAAATATGTGAAGGAATGGAAGAGAAGTTGCAAAAGATATACCTTTGCTCAAGATCCCATAGCTCTGGAAAGGAATGCCTAATCTTTTATAATTATAATAATGACAAGGTAATTAACAACATTTCTGAAAAGATACAATGAACACCATCACCACCAATCCCATTCACCAATCATTAAACGCCATAGCTCATGAAAGCAGCCAAAACACTAATGATTAATGTAAATAAGGAAAATCAGTGTGTGCTTTTCTTTCCAAGAAACTTAAACATATTAGTCCAAAGATATGAGGCATTACTCACAGAAAGAGAGTCAGGATCTCCAGCTCTTGTGCCAGCAACAAAAGGGTCGATGAGGTAATCCACAACCTTACATAACAAAACCAACAAGTAAATGGACATAAAAGGCATCAACCTTTACACTGATTCAAGTAATCATACTTCAAATTTTTGCCCAAGGTGATTAATAAACAGTGTTTCTACAAGTCAAATGCAGAGCCAAATAGAAAAACAAAAAAAAAGGAAAAAAAAAGGTTATATTAGTCAACACAGTTGAGTACTAAAGAAATTAGAAAGCAAAGCATACCTCTTGCCCAAAATGGCGCTGAAAGAATCCACCCACATGCATGAAAATTGTAGACATAGAAGTAAAGGACACTTCTTCAAGGAGCAACAGGTAAAGAGACAAGCAGAAAAATAAAAAGCATGTTAATAACCATGGAAACCTGATTGACTTTATCACCTTTCCTGATTATAAGCATCAGATACTTTTGAAGGGTCATTTATCTTCCACAAAATAGGTCCCAAAATAATTTGAAACTGCAAAAGGAAAGGAAAAAAAAAGGAATTATGTAGGCATATCACAACTATTACAAAATCAATGCAAGGAAGAGAACAAAAAGGGGAAAGACCGCTCGACTTTGCAATATAGCTGTTAGTTAATTCAACTTACAAGAAAGTTTAACAGGACCAAACTGCACTAACTTATATTATAATAAGACATTGAAAATTTTCAGTCCACTGGATGTGCACAAAATAGTTCTAATAAACAAACCTTCGATTTTGCTGAAAGAATGTTGCTTGTGATTAGTGCGATGGGATTTGAGGGAATCTAGCACAAAAAGAATCAAGTAGAGATTGTGACCACAGTCAGATCCCTTTACCAACATATCTGAGGGTGTATAAAGTCGTACTCTTAGAAGATATAAACTCAAATGGCAGTAAAGATGGAACAAGAAAACATACCAATACAGGTACCCCATTTCTCACAATATACCGTTTGTTCTGTGCAATTGGCTGCAAAAGGCCACCCATAATCAAGTTAATCAACTAAAGTGATACTCTTACTTGTATTATCATCTTTCACAGGCTTGAAATCTTTCCACTAACACAATCAAACTTGCAAAGAATGTGGTATTGAAGGATCAACTAACAACTAATAACTCCTAAACTGGCTTTTAAAATGCATTAAGATATAGCTAAACAAATGCTTACCACTTGTTGCTTTTCTCGAATACCAAGGTCATCAAACAAATTTCTGACTTCAATCTCACTTTCAGTCTGCACTAATCAATTTAAAGTTGACATTAACAACAAAACCTCATTGGAATTTTAAAAGTTGAAGTCAAAGAAAGAGTGATAGGAAATACTATATACCGTTGTATTGGCTCCTTCATCCCAAATCAAACCCTCCCGCGAAACACTTCTCAACTTCCCTCCAGCTCTTCCTTCAGCTTCAAACACCGTAACATTCAAACCATGCGATTTCAACTTGTAAGCAGCCGCGAGTCCACTTTGATTATAGTCAATTTCCCCAAAAGAAAATATAAAATTCATACAACATTCTTTCTCCTGATCAAATTAAAACAATTAAATAGAAAGAAACGCACGAAATGTAAAAATTAGGAACAGTACCTTACACCAGCGCCAACGACGGCTACTCTTTTAGCAGAAGCTGAGAAACAAAGCCAAAAAATGTCCTTCCTTTCAATTGAAAATTAACTTCCAAGGCTTAAACATCTAAGCCCAAAAATAAATAGTCATAAGCCCAATTATACACTTGACTTAATACTCCAAGGCCCATGAACATTAGGTCCGGCCCTAATATTAATTTTGCAACCCAACAATAATAAATAATGCTTATATAGTCTATGAAAACAAAGTCATATTAAAATATATTTTCTCGACTGTAACAGTATTTTTTAAGTTCAATAAAGTTTGTCTTTATCATCAAGTGCGACTAAGTACTTGGCCTCTTTCTGATAGCTTTTCTGTTTAATTTTCCAAGTATTTCTGATATAGTATAATTAAGTGTTGTCAATAAGGTTGATTACTTGAGGAACTTTAATATCTTTAAATCATTTTAGATCAAATAATTCAAGTATTAAGGTAAAGTAGGGAAAAAAAAGATCGGATAATGTAAAATAGGAATACAAAGGTAAAGACAAGGAATTTTGTCTTTTGAATATAGATCTAAAGGCTTACTTCCCAATAATAATGTCTCATCTGTGTACTATCCAAAGTCCCAAATTAAAACTAAGACCAAAGTTCTAATTCCACTAATTTATAATTTCCCCCTATATTAACGTGTTATATTATTGAAAATACCAACTTCGCTTTAAATCGAAAATAAGAATTGTAGACAATTAAAACTATAAGTGAATACTAAAACTACAAAAGAAATCACCCATGATACATTCAAGGTTCTAATAATCTAATTATATTGTGAGTTACAACTTTGTTAACAAATTTTTTAAGTTACATATGTTATTGGTTTTTTTTCTTTTTTTTTCATGATATTTCACTATAAAGAAGAAAAATATAAAGATAATGATACTCTGATTTAATTAGTGTATAAACAAATGAAAGAAATATTTTTTGGAGAAGAAAGCATTAATTATAAGTTTACTACAATCATATACAGAACTGATTTATATTTACAGATATAATTAGTGTGTGTCTGGTTGAGACCCTAAAATAATATTGCTTAACATGCTTAATTTATGGGAATCAGCTAAATTGTATAGTATAATTGATTAAACTTTAAACTCTAAGAAATTTATTAATAAGTAAATCATTATCAAATTTATTAAACTTTTTAAAATAAATTCCAGTTAAGAATATACTTAAATTATTTTAATTAATACTTCGGTTTTCCTGAGATGACTAAGGTTTTTTTTTTCTTTTTTATTTTGGACAAAGTATACCTAATTGATAATTTCATTCGTTCTAATTTTTAATTTCAAATTTCAAATAATGGACTTTTACTCTATTGCATAAACACAAAATCTTACTCTCTTAAATGACTAAATAGAAGAAAAAAAATATGACTAAATTGAAGAAAAAAGTAGAAAGACAAGACCATAGAAAAAAGTAAGTGACTTGAATTTTTTTTAATTAAAATTAATTAAATACTCATCAACCTAATTAATACCAATTTCTCCTTTCCAATTTCTTAAGAAAAAAAGTTCCTACAAATTACGATAATAGATTTACATATTAAAAGTTTTATGTAATTTTTTTTCTTTTAATATGTAAAAGTTTTATGAATTACAAACTGCCAATTTTTCTTTTATTATACTTAAATAAAAGTTTCCCACTAATTAAAATTTAAAAGTTAAAGTTAAATAAAAGTTTAAGAAGATATTTTAGATATTTCCTTTTATATTAAATTATTACCTATTAACCATTAAAACTTAACAGGTTTGGATGAAATAAAAATAAATTTTTACCTTTAAAGGAATAGCAAATTTCAAAATTAAAGGAAGAGTGAGGTGAAACAAAGAAAATGTACATGTAATTGCCTACGATAGTAACAATACACAATTATATATGGAGAGGTCATACGACTCAAGCAATGACAAAAATCCAAGAGCATCCCCAACTTTCATTGATTTCTTGAGATGTTTGTAATAGGAAAAAAAATGGTGGTAACAAAGCCTGATTATAGAATTTCCTTTAGTTTAACAATAATTAAGAAAATCGATTGATTATAGAATTTTCTTTGGTTTAACAATAATTAAGAAAATTGATTGATTATAGAATACGGTGTATAGCAGAGCAACGATTAGCAGGAAAAGAAGGAATACCCAATAAGAAGAGATTCCATGAATTAAGAGTTGGCGTAAGAAAGGGTAAAGATTAGGATATTTTAGATATTAAAAGATTGAAAAAAAATATAATTAATTAATCTAAATGATTTAAAATACATATTTACCCTTTAAAGAAATACTAAACTTTTAAAATTAAAAAGGGTATTTCAGATCAAGGTTTTTTAAGTTTAGACTTATATAATATAATATAATATAATATAATAATAATAATAATTAGTCGTCACTTTCACGTACGTTGCAGGTGACCCACCCAATATGTTTAAATTAAATGAAAATTAAGATCTTAAGTATAGTACTAGTTTTATCATAAAGAAGCCTTATAGAGATGGCAAAATTTGACCCAAGAGCATCTGACCCGACCGCCTGAAACCAACCCTATTTGACCAAAAAAATTCATCCAATTCAAAACCGAGATGACGGGACCCAAATCCTCAATGACCCGAACCTAAAACGACCCGGACCCAAAATTACTCGAACCCGATCAACCCAAGAGATTGATTTGAAATTACCCGAATTTGGATTAATTATATTTAAATGACCCGAATCCGAAAATCTGAGGCTCAAACTCGAAAATATCTGAATCATATGACCTGAAACCGAAAAAAAGACCTGAACTTTAGAATTGACCTGAATCCAAATGACCCGGCATTTGAGCGATTCGAACCCAACCCAACATGAAACCTAAAATAAACCGAACCCATATAACCCAAAATTGACCTAACCTATCCGACCAGCCCATTTATATGCATAGAATTGCCAATCTGCTGCTGCCGTCCTGATGTTGATATTGCAAACATCGAAGATGTTTTCTCTTCCCAAAACTGATGGCATATTTCTTCTTTCGACATTGACAACCTTCTTCATAATGTCATCTCGGAAGGTAATTCCTGATGCTAATTGAGCAGCAACATTCGCTCTTTCATTCATATGTCTCGGTACATGCTCAACGCTAACATCGTCAAATTCTTCCAATAATTGAGTCGCTAGAGCGAAATAAGGCAATAAGGACGGACTGGTACACTTAAACTCTCCAGTAAGATGATTTACCACCAACAAAGAATCTCCTTTTATTTGAACCGATGATGCCTTCATCTGCCTAAGCATTTCAAGGCCAATAATGAGCGCCTCATACTCAGCTTGATTGTTGGTGCATTCAAAGTCCAAATGGAACGCCATCATTGTCCAGGTACCTTGCGGAGAAGATATGATAATACCTACTCCTGCTGATTCTGAAGTACTTGATCCATCAAACTCCAACACCCATGCAACAAAGCGATTTCCATGACCTCAGCGGCATCTCCAAAATCTTCCCCCAAATCCAACTAAGGATGATCGGCTAGGAAATCAGCAACCGCCTAACCTTTTATTGCTTGTTGAGGAATGTACCTGAAACTAAACTCAGACAAAGCTAAACACCATTTACCAAGTCGGCTTTTTAGAATAGGCCTAGTTAACATGTACTTGACAATATCAGTCTTGGCAATTATACACATGTTAAATTAGAGCACATAATGGCGTAATTTTATTGCAGCAAAGTACAAGGATAAACAAAGTTTTTCTACCGGGCTATATCTAGTTTCAACATCAGTAAAAGCCCGACTAAGGTAATAAATTGCCCGTTCCTTCCCTTTTTCTATCTTTTGAGCCAACAAACACCCAATTGAAGATGTTGTGGCCGATACATATAGATACAATGGTTTATCTTTCCTAGGGGGAACAACAGGAGGCGTTGCAAGATAATTTTTAATCGCCTCAAATGCATCTTGTTGTTCCTTAGTCCAGATAAAATCTTATTCTTTCTTTAATCTCAACAGTGGTGAAAACGCTTTAGTTTTACCAGCAGTATTTGAGATAAATCTTCTTAAGAAGTTAACTTGACCAAGAAAACATTGTAACTCCTTCTTATTGGCGGGAGGTTGAGCTTGCATGATCGCTCTTGCTTTGTTCTGATCAACTTCAATCCCCCGTTGGTGTACTAGGAAACCTAAGAAATTCCCTACAGTCACACCAAAAACACACTTGAGTGGATTCATCTTCAGACCGTGTCTTCTCATTCTCTCAAAAGATCGTTTCAGATGATCGATGTGGTCTAAGCTATTATGGGACTTAACCACTACATCATCGATATATACTTCCATGAACTTGCTGATCATATCGTGGAAGATGGCGTTCATGGCTCTTTGGTAAGTTGCTCTAGCGTTCTTAAGTCCAAACGGCATTACAACTCACTCAAATGTTCAAATTGCTCCTGGACAACGGAATGCGGTCTTTTAAACATCTTCCTCCGCGATATAAACTTGATTGTAGCCGCTGTGTCCATCCATGAAGGACAAAATTTTGTGTTGTGCCGCTCCATCCACCAGTAGATCAGCAACTGGCATATGATATTCGTTCTTGGGGGTGGTAAATTCAGATTGCGAAAGTCAACGCACACTCTGATCTTGCCGTTTTTCTTCACCACAGGGACGACATTTGATATCCACTCTGCATAACGTGTTGTGCGAATAAACCCCGCCTTGAGCAATCTCTCGATTTCTTCTTTCACCTTCAACACCACGTCGTTGGCCATCCTCCTAGGTGGTTGTTGATACGGTTGGTATCCTGGAATGATAGGAAGCTGATGTTCCACCAAGTCTCTGCTCAACCCTGGCATCTCTGGATAGTCCCACGCAAAGCAGTCTTTGTATTCATTCAACAAAGCCACCATGCGTACCTTATCTTCTTCACACAAACATTGACTGATATAAGTAGGTCGATGTTGACCATCAGTACCAAGATCAATTTCCACCAACGGATCTTGTACCTCGGCCTTAAGATCATCTAACTTCATGGGAGCACGATCCAATTCTTCCATAGTGATTTCATCTCTTTTATGAGCCGCATTTGCTATTGGGGCGACTTCTTCCTCTAAAGATTGAATGCGCCGTTGTAAACTATAAGCCGACAACTTTCTCAAAGTGTCGTCGACTTTTTCTCTCATTTTGTCGTCTTGACTCATCATGGAATTTCTTTAATGATGGGAGATTTACCAAGCGGCCTGTACGGTATAATTGCACTAGGCCGGACAAGGTCTTCCATGGCTTTCTTCAAACCACTTTCAGATCTTGGGATGTTGATACCATCGGCATTGACATAGGACGTCCATACTTGTCCTGACCAAGAAATCTAGTAGTGCCAATTGTTTCATCGTAATATCTAGCCTCTACAGCATTAGAGTCCACCTTAAATGGTCGGCTGTCAGCATGTACAACTTCCACCTCATTTCCATTCCAAAAGCTCAAGAGCTGGTGTAAAGACGATGGTACACACCAGTTGGAGTGGATCGAATCTCATCCCAACAAAGCATTGTAAGTTGATGATGAATCAACAACAAATAATGCTGACATAGTTATTCGACTTCCCACTGTCAGGTTTGTAGCAAAAATACCTCTTGTCTCAGTGATGGCACCTGAAAAATCACTAACAGTTACATTAGACTCAATTAAATCATCATCACCTCTACCCAATCTCCTTAAGGATGCATAAGGCAAAAGGTTAACGGTAGCTCCATTGTCAACTAAAACTATGTTCATTGGTACACCATCAAGATGAACCTTGATATATAGAAGTTTGATGTGATATGTCGCCCGTTGATCAGGTTTTACGAAGACAATGTCCTTAGGTTGTTCAACCTTGCCCCCCAAGTCTTCATCATCCTTTTAGTAACATTCGATTCCACACCATCAACTCTTGTAGCAAATATACACGGCAAAGTGAGGACGTTGCAGTGCAATTTTATAGTATATTGTCCGAAGGTTATTGAATTAACAGAACCTTCTAAGAAATCATCAGCTTGCAAGGTGTCATTCTCACTCCCTTCATTTTTACTTCTACTAGAGTAAAATGGACCTTCATTGTTGGTCTTGTCTTGACCATCAGCTTCTCTCTTTTGCAAGAAAACAATCTTCTCATATAAACTTGATTCCCTTTCCTAAATAAGAGCTTCCCTCTCGTCCTTCTAAACCTCGTCCAACCAAGTATTCAAAAGTCATATCATCCGTCACTTTGAACATTCCTTCTAGGACAACCTCTTCATCAACATCCTTCTTGAAATGACATTTCTCTAAGCTAGCTGCTAAAGCCGTCACTTCTTCCTCCATTGCAGCATTCTGCAACTCCTTTCTGGCTTTAGCTCTCCTCCTGAGCTCTCGCCTCCTCCACGTCTTCCTTTTTCTCTGTATTGGTGGAGTTGGGAACTTAGGATGCTCAACTTTCTGCAAACACCAATTGAAGCTCTGACAGTCGACCTTATCATCTTTGGCAGATTAAATTATATTGCATGATCTCTTCAGATCCTGACTTCATTCTCAATCGCCATTGTTCTTATCTCTTTCTTCCTCTTTTCCAACCAAGGCCTTAACTAACTTCTCGACCTAGTTGGAAATTAGACTGTCGGATTAAGAACATGGGGAGCCGATGCTGTAATTTTGGATCTAGTCATCATCGGCTTAGAAGTTCCTTGAACTGTCGATGTGATCATCATCAACGGCTTAGCATCTTCTGAAAAATCTAACTTTCTTTGCACCATCCTCCAAGCAACCGATCAATTAGGAACCTTCATCAGTATATCATCAGTTGTAGTCAAATCCAACTTTCTTCTCGGCATCGATCCTTTTAGAGCCACGGGCCTAGGAGCCATTGGCTGGGATACTTGTTCTCTCGAAGGTACAGCTCTGTTGATATAACCATACCTTACAGGTATTGACGGTCTTCTCTCTTTTGGTGGTGGTGGTTCTTCATCGCTCCTAGCGATGCCTTTGGCTTTTTGCTTTCTCGTCAAATGACCACCTGTTGGAAAGTTAACAGAAACCATAATGACTGAAGCAGGAAAAGGATCTTTATCAACTCCCATTTCCTTCTTGGGAGCCTCGGGAAATTTCAAAATTCCACACTCGATCTTCTCTTGCACAATGTTTCTGAACACGGTGCAATTGTTGGTGGAGTGCCTCCAGGAATCATGATATTTGCAATACTCCTTGCCTCGTAACTCATCTGCATGAGGAAGCTTGTGTCCTGGTGGTAGTTTAATCATTCCTGCCTTAAATAAGAAATCAAAAACATCTGAGGTTTTGGACACATCAAATGAATATATCCGACTCCCGTCATGTGGTTTCTTCTCAGCCTGACGATGATAAGCTGCTGATGGATGCTCTTGTGTCTGACGATGTCCAATCCCTGCTTTCACCAAGGAAGGACATTCAATTGGTCTGTCTGCCTTAACCTCAGCAACACCTAGCTCGTAGTTAGGCTCCTGATAATACGTTCCATAAGAAGAACTTTTCCGTTCTGCATCTTCACGGAGCAAGTTTTCATAACGAGCAGCTTTTGTGGACATGTCAAAGTAATTTTTGAATTCCACCCCCTCAAACTTCTTGCGAAGCTCGATGTCCAAGCCATTTTGTGCCAAACGCACAAATTCCTCCTCAGGTAGAGCAATGCGGCACCTATTCCTCAGCTTCTTAAATCGAGCAAGGTAATCCTCAGCTGATTCTCCTTTCTTTTGAGAAAGGCGGGATAAATCTGGCAACGAAACTTCAGGCTCAATGCGATAAAACTGGTATGAAATGCTTTCTCCATATCCTCCCACGTCCTGATGGAGTTGGGTGGGAGATTAATGTATTAGGTGAAAGCAAGCCAAGTAAGAGAATTAGGAAACAATCTCAGCTTTTGGTAACCGGTGTTTGCTTCCCCACATTGCATGGTGAAACGACCCACATGCTCTATCGTCGATTGCTCTGACGAAATACTTGAAAAGTGAGGAGAAAAATCGGGAACCTTGTACCCCCTGGGAAATGAGAATTAACGATCATACTCCTCAGGATATGGAGTGTGAAATGCAAGTCTACCCATCCTTTTGAGTCCAGGACCAAACATCTCTTGAACTATATCTATGATCTGATTGCGATCGAGCCCCGGAACTTCTTGTCTGAATACTTCATAAGCTGCACGGTCTTGGGGGCGCACTTGTGCTCTGGGAGCATGGTGTTGGTTGCCATTCCTGTTGCCGTTGCCATTATGCCCGTTTGGATTCCCAACACAAGCAGGTGGTGGTACATAAACATTTACGTTACGGGCATCAACTTGAGTGACATCCTCAATGTTGTCAGCAATTTCCTCTGGAGGAGGAAGTGGTGGGTCAACTTGACGCTCTTGTGCATTAATAATGCCGAGAGGAGCTTCATTCTGGGGACGTTGCTGCAAAGGAGGAAGCTGATCACCTGGTGCTGGGCCTTGCCCCCCGGGTGCTATTCCCATTCTCTCCACAGCTTCAGTAAGTGCACGAATGAGATCGGCCTGCCCTTGAGCCTGTTGTCGCTGTTGTTGAGCTTGTTGTTGGAGCTGTTGAAAAAATGTTGTCTGAAAGGAATTCATAGCTTGGTTAAACGAAACATTAAACTCATTTTTGACCTCGTCTAGGGAAATGAGCGTTTCTTGAGACTGATCATCTCCATCGATTCCACTTCCACCAGAACCTGACCGTAAGTTCATATGGTGTTGATTTTCATGTTACTTGCCAGTATCCTTCTGATCTTTAGGAGCCATGACAGCAAAGCAGAAAAGTAGAACAGTGGCGAAAGTGTGGCGTAGAGCCAAATAAAACCAAAATACAAAATAAAAAGTTGAGATGTCAACTTAAAAGAACCTGATTGAGAAGTGAACCGAAATCCTTTTGAGTCCCACTGGGTGTGCCAAAAAGAGATGTTGCGCCAAAATCTCTTTGGAGCTTTGGGTTGTAAAGGCGCGCCAGTCAATTTGTAGCAAAATTGAAAAATTCAAAGAAAAACATAACTTGAATAAAAATAGGATACGATCAGACGATATATGGGGTCTGGTTAAAAGTCACCATGAAGGTTTTAATCATTTAACCTAGTTTTTGGTTGATTATCAGGTAAATAGAAACTGGAATTAAGAAAGATTGTATTGATATGGAATCCGTTACAATCAACTGAAAAGAAAAGATCAAGAACGTAGACAAGAGTCTAAGTTAAAACAAGTTTTGTAAACAAGAATGTAAGCAGATGTGCTTGAAGTTTGCGCTGGGTAGGTTTGTGTGTAGAGTTGTCTGTCCCGAGCTTTGGTGAAGCTTCTTCTTTTTATAGTCTCTCTACCAATCCAGATCCAAATGTCAAGGAATCACCGCATTAATCTTCAAGATATCATCGCAATGTCAACCTTTAATCGTCATGATGGCCAATTGATCTTGTCTCCAATGTTAACTCTAAATCATCCTCCTGACCTTGTGAGCTATCAACATCAATTTGGATCACGTAATTTGCGATCGATTAGTCAACTTTTCCGTGTAAATGCTTGACGTCTCTTCCTCTTGACACGGCTTGACTATTATTGGCCTTAATTGGGAGCTAAAGCCAATTATATACCAAATTCTAAGACAAAATTGGTAAAAATATCCGATGGCACTATTGCCTTAGTAAAAAACCAAATTTCGGCTTTATGTAAGCCAAGAAACAAATCGGCCTTGTTTTGTTATAATCCATTGGTTCATATAGAGTTTTGTGTTGATGGCTTTATACAGAAAATCATTTGGCTAACCAAAAGGAAATAAAGCCAACTTAGCTTAGGGAATTAATCATGTCAAGACCCAAAATCCCATATCGGGACCCAAATATGAAACCAAAACCAATTTTGGCTCCAATTGAAATGAAATCGTGATGATCACAGTCACGACGAAGCAACGCTAATTTCCATCAGGACAAGGAAACTTGATCTTGATGGCGTTGTTTTTAATTATTCATGTTATAGGCACCCAATTTCTCCATCAGGACCTAATTTTAGAAACCAAAAGCTTGAGGTCAGGAGCTTATCAATTGATCCCGATATACCGTCAGGACCCAACAATTGGTCCTGATATTCCATCGGGATCCACCAATTGGTCTTGATATTCCATCGGGATCCAACAATTGATCCTGATATTAACTTTAAAAATTATTTACAAATCCAAATATGGAAACCAAAGCCAATTTAAACAAACCCATCGACACCAATCTCTCCATGGCGATCGAAACTTAGAAACAAAAATCAAACCATCAATCTTAACGTACTGATGGCATAATTTTGCTTCAAAAATCTTTGTAATTTATTATTTAAAAATTAACAATTAAATCACAATTAAATTTCAAGGAAATTTCCTAGATAATTTCCTAAGTGGTTTGGGCTTTGCTCAAGGATTTTCCTAATCCAATTAGGTTTAGGGTGGTTTTAATCTCATCAATTTTGAGATTTAAGATTTAATCTTGACCATCCAAAATCAACCAATTAGACCACAATCCCTAATTTACCTTGATGTAAATTAGGGTATAAACAAAGGGTATAATGGATGTTCTTCATCATCCTCATTTTATTTATACGATTTGTATGACTTATCGATTGAATGAATAAATAAATAAATATGAATTTCTTATAGATCACAATCTTAGCATCCCATCCCACCATTTCACAAAATATATCCAATTCTAGGTTAATAAATAGGATTTTACGGTTTAAAGATTCATATCATAGTATGTATATAACTAACACAATTTCTGTGCAAAGATCATATGACGTGACCCAACTGCTATCTCTATTACAAATATCTTGCAATTATACTTTACATCGTAATTTTATCTTTAACACAATTGGCATTTTAACAATTCCTGTGTTTGGCCAAAACAAAGTAGGATTCTTGTGCAAAGATCCTATTATGTGACTCAACTGCTATCTATCACAAGTATCTTGTACCACCAATCGACCAGGCTTCTTCAAGGATAGTATATAACCGAGGATATAAAATCTTTATTTTTCTATCACCAATAAGATATTGGAGAAAATTAATTTTATAACCCACCTAGATAAGCCTGCAACACTAGAATAAAAATCCTCTCCCCCCACCTCCCCATTCGCAACACTAGACTGGAATGTCTGAAGTTTTGGCTTCTCGCCTGCAACACTAGAATAAAAATCCTCTCCCCTCACCTCCCCATCCGCAACACTAGACTGGAATGTCCGAAGTTTTGACTTCTCTTGAATTGCAATGAAATTACAATTTGACATAGTCGAATCAATCGACAGCTATGAGTATTTATACGTCATCGTCACCGCATCTTTCTTGTCATTTTCATCTTTCGACACTTTCAGTTTCTCCTTCTCATCTTTATCCTCAAAGTCTTTAGTCCCGACACTACGACAATCCCTCCTACAATCAGCTTTCTAGGGGTGATAGCCTTCATGGACTTGATCTCTTTAGTCAAATCTTGGATCAAGTTTTCCACATTTCCAGACTTTGCAAGTGATTATGTTGCCCTTGGAGCTGTTCCTCTGGCCTTTGCAGTTGTTTGAGTCTTCTGAGTCGGTTGTCCTTGCCCCTTCTCTGTCTTTTGAGTCTGGCTCTGGCCTTTGTTCTTCTTCTTATTACTTGCAACTGCTACCTTGCTTTTCTGGCCCTTCTCCTTGGTTGCTTCAGCAGAGTCAATTTTCTGGGTTTTGGTTGGGGGTTTCTTCAGACTTAGGTGTGGAAGGGGTTTTCTTGGTTACTTCAGCAGAAATAGACTGCATTTTCTGGGTTTTGGTTGGGGTTTCTTCAGACTTGGGTGTGGAAGGGGGGTTTGGGTGGTGGGCTTGGTTGGGGTCTTTTTTTTGGCCGGAGGCTTGGTGGGTTCTGTGGATGTAAAACCATAAAAATATTTTTGGTGTTGGAAATTAATTTTTTTGGAAAAGAAGAAGTAAAGGAAGTCAAGGTCAATTGAATTGTAGAGAAAGTTTTGATATAGAATTGAAATGGGACATAAACTTAGAAGGACTATTTGGCAATTATGCCAATTGTCTTAAGCTAAATATCCACCTTCCTTCCTCTTCCATTTTCCCGTCACTCTCACCTTACAAAGCTCTCTCTCTCTCTCTCTACAAAGAAACACCCCAAATTGGCCATGTGATTAACATGCAATTGGAGAATTAGAAAGTCCATGAAGATATTAAAAATTTCGTTCTTTAAAAGGAGTCCCGTGAGGCTAGCACTCCCTCATTCCCCAATTGACACGTGGTCCCCTCCTGTCTTGACACTTGTAATT
Organism: Corchorus olitorius; assembly: GCA_001974825.2. Taxonomy (NCBI): domain Eukaryota; kingdom Viridiplantae; phylum Streptophyta; class Magnoliopsida; order Malvales; family Malvaceae; genus Corchorus; species Corchorus olitorius. The sequence continues at coordinate 88,186 of AWUE01013939.1, read as the reverse complement.
GAAACTTACCCCTGCTTGACACGTTACTAGGTTTATTTTTTATTTTTCTTTTTTTTTGTCTACTTGGGCTTGGTTATGGGCTTACACTTTGTTTTTTTAGCCCATATTCCTTTCAAGCCCTTCAGCCTGATTTCATGACATTTTCCAGTAAGCTTTCTTGTTCCCCTCTTTTAATTTTGTTTGAATTGACCTGGTTTTTTTTTTTTCCCAACCTTATGAGAATATAAAGAAACAACCCGCGCCATGTGGAGAAGAGTTTGATTTATTGGCGCGGGCCTAAATCTTGTAAATCTATTGTTACCTATTGAATGGAAGTTCATGGAGAAGAGTTTGATTTATTGGAGTTCAAAGTAATTTGAGGTAAGTTCTCATAATTTTGAGGAAGTTGAATATGTTTAATTATTGTGAGTTTAAATTCTTACTTGGGTTTTCATTTTGGTGGTATGGGAGGCTTTCAATTTGGTTCAAAAAAATTGGAAAGAACAAATATGGGATTTAGAGGCTTTGGAAAACAAGAGGAATTGATGGTTGAAGCTATGGAGGACCTTGGAAGTAATGGAAGAATGAAATAGATATTTGGGTAAGTTGTTTTGAAATATTGTTGTTGGAATTTTGTTCAGAGCTGGCAAAAGCTGACCCGATTGCGGGTACCCAACCCGACCGCCCGAAACCAAACCCAACCCAACCCGATTTGACTCAAAAAAGTCAACAAACCGAATCCGCCCAACCCAGAAATGACCCGAATTTTTGGGTACCCGAACCCGAAATGACCCAAACCCAAAATGACCCGAACCCGATCAACCCGACATATTAACCCGAATAAATTAATTATATTTAAATTGTAAAAACTAAAAATTGTAAAATAATTAGTAAACATTATATATTTGATAGTTTTAATCCAATTTTAATTTGTTTAATTTAAAAGCTTGCATTTTCATAATTTGTTTGATTTAATGTTTAATTAGTTTTAATTTGAAATAATTTACAATTAATTTTCATTAATTAGTTTAAATTAATGTTTAAACATATGCATTACATATTTAATTTATGTTAATTTAAAATTTAAATATTGCGGTTAATTTCGTTTAAATATTTAATTTATATATTAGTCAAGGATCATTGGATCAAGTTATTATTCAATTTTGATTCTTATATAATATATGTATACTATATATATATATATATATATATTGAAAAGTAATAAATATTATTAATAATAAGGTAAGAGATTACAACCAAGCAACCAAGTTTGATGTTCTAGAGACACCAAGCTTGGCCAAGGAATCAGCAAAAAAGTTTACCTCCCTAAATACATGAACAAAAGAGACATGACCTAAAATAGAAATCAGATTTGAAAGTCTATTATACTATATATATAGTAAGTAGCAAAAAAACTATATATATAGTATAAATCAGAGACATGGCCTGAATATATATACTATATATATTTGTACTGATTAATTAAGACTTAAATCTCTAAGATTAGAATTATCAGTTATATTAATGTATTTTACTTTGATCTTTAAATTGAACTTTTAAACCATGAAGGTATGGAACTTAAAAGTTAAAACCTTAAATAAGTTGTATAATTAGTGTCAAATTTAATGAATCGATATGGAAAGACTAATTGTGTTTTCTATAGTAAAAATTTAATATAAAGTTATCGAACAAATGTCACAAAAAAGAGTTAGTTGAAAGACTAATATAAAATAAAAATATTGTTAAAGACAATATCGGCCTTCTTAAATCAAAAGTAATGAATTTCTTATAACTATTTTATCAAAAATGTTATAATTACAATTGGAAAAGAATTTTTATTAATCCCAAATTATAAGAATAGAAATAAAATTTTTATTTAAACTTCGAAAAACGCAAACTTGAATGACTCGAATCAAATTTGAAACCCGAAATGACCCGACTATTCAACCTGAAAAGACTCAAATCCGAAAACCCAAGGTTCAAACACGAAATTATCCGAACCGCATGACCCGAAACCGAAAACGACCCGAACCCGAAAACCCGAGATTCAAACCCGAAATTATCCGAACCGTATGACCCGAAACCGAAAGCGACCCAACCCAGAATTGACCCGAACCCAAATGACCCGACATTTGAACGACCCGAACCCAACCCGAAATTGAAAATTAACCGAACCCAAATCCAACCCGACCCGCCCATCTGCCAGTTCTAGTTTTGTTGGTTGATTGCTACTTTGATGTTTGGAAGCCCATAAATAGTTTGAAATGGTGTTTGGAGGTTAATATTGATGAATGATTGTGTTTTTCTGTTACTTGGGTTTTCATTTATGTTTAGAGATTGAATTTGTAAAAAAAATGGTGAAAATTGGTGAAGGTAATTTGAAAAATAACCATTTTTTTTTTCATTTTGTGCTTCATCGGAATCTGGAATTTCCAGATTCCAGTGGTCGGAATCGTGGCTGGAGCCGCTGGCCACACCAGCCGGCGGCGCCAGCCTGTTTGGCTGCCTAATAGGCCAAATGGCTTGCCAGGCAGGCTTGGTAGGGCAGCCAGGCCACGCGAGCCTGCGCTGCTGGCCGCTTAGGCCAGCGCACAGGCCACTGCCAGGCCTGGTAGCCCAAGGCCCAATTGTTGGGCCTAAGACCCAAAAAAAATTAAATGAAAAGAAAAAGAATGAAGAAAGGAAGAAAGAATGGGCTTAAGCCCGAATTGGAGGAAAAAGAGGAAAAGGAAATGAATTAAGGAAAGGAAAGATCTGACCCAAATATTAAAAAAAAATTAATAATAATAAATAAGATGGAAAAAAATAAGAAGAAAAAGGAGAAAGGAAAGAAAAGGAGAAAATTTGGAAATAAAATTTTGGGTCAATAATTAGTTGGTGGAATTACCATTTTACATTTGGACAAGTAAAATTACTATATCGCTCTTAAGATATTAAGTTACGAAATTACCCTTCGAAGAAAAATTTAACAAATTTGACCACACCGGTTGCGTTAATAAATGCGAATAATTCTCGTATTACTCCGTAATTTTTGAAAGAGCGTAAATTCCCGTTTTGCCCATAAGTGGTAAATTACCTTATTACCCTTAATTAGTAAAAGTTTACTAATCTATTCCGTTGAGCTGCGATTTCGAATTCGACTGAGTAGGGTCAACAACTATGACAAGTAAGGAATGTAACCGTACTCTAAGAGACTAAATTACCGAAATACCCTTAATAAACAAATTTACTATTTTACCCCTAAAAGCACGGTACATGTAATTAAATTTTAATGTCGCATATTCAGGATTGGAAAGCTACCATAGTGATACTTTTGGGTAAAATTACCATGTTACCCTTGATTGGTCTAAATTGCAATTATGCCCCTTAGTCATCAAATTTACCAAAGTACCCCTAAGGGTAGAAATGAGAGAATTTGACTACGTAGCTCATATTAATAAATACGCATGTACGTTGTGGAACTTACGATAAGTCCAAATGACCATTTTACCCTCAAATGTGTAAAATTACAACTTGGCCCCTAAAAAAGGGATTCGAAGAATTTGACCCCTTCAGTCATGTAAGGATTTACGAATATGTACATTGTATTTGTATGGACATAAAATTACTGTTTTACCCTAAGAATGAGTAAATTACCATTTTACCCTTAGAAGGTTAAATTTACAGTTTTAACCTTGTACTTTGAATTAAACTGTGTAGATTTCGAATGAGTATTCTAATTGATTATCATGCCCCTGGTAAAATTACGATTTTACCCCTATCATGAGTATGATAGGTAACAACATTGGTAAAATTTCGAATATGAGTATTCTAATTGAATTTGACCTTTTTGATGGTAACAACATTGTGTTGTGCAAAAAGGAATGAAAAAACCTACATCTTTTATTAGGTTCTTGGAAGATTAGCATCTCAGATTTCTACTGTGATTCAAGACAAGGACAAGCCAACATATGCTCCGAATCGAGATGATGGTGACATGTGTGCATCGTTATCAATGCTAAGGATGTATGTGTTACAGGAGGAAAACTTACAAACAAGTTTAAGTTTATCATTGGCATACAGGGCAAGTATACACTAACATCTTATGATATGGAGTTGTTTTGCTTGTTGGAATATATATATACTAGGATTGCTGCCCCGCGCTTCGCCGCGGGTTTCATTTTCTCTTGAGCTTTGTATCTAGTGGCATATGTACGCAGTCATGATTTTCGGTCTTAGCAGAAAGGATGTAATCTAACCGTTTTACTCTGGTTTGTTAAGGATATTTTAACTCACATTTGATCGATCTAATATGACAACATGCTTTTATCTTAACTGAGCCACCTCAAAGCAAAGAACCCTGAACATGGAAATTTACAACCAAAACAGAGAGTTGACAAAACAAAAAAAACAAAACTATCTAGCACACTGGAACTTAGTAAATTTAGAAATTATGCGTAATACACATACATTTTTGTTTTCTTCACTCTTTGCGGAAACTGAAATATGTATTATGTTTCGATTTGAAGATGAAGTTCAGAGCCTTGTCTGAATCCATGCATTGTAAGGAAGAAGAGTTCGCCGATGACATGAGAATTTGAATCCTTCTGTGCAGTGGATTCTTAAAGGAGGCAGAAGTCAGCATTGATGGCTCTTCTTCTCTGGTTGACAACCATCTGGCATCTCTACTTCATTCGATTTCTTCTTTTTTAAATGTCGGTGATTGGTCAAACAGTTTTTCTGCTGTTTTAGCTTTCAACCTCTTAATAGTTCATTCCATATTGCTAATTATCATTTCCATTTCTTTATCTTCTAATGCTTTCCTAATTAAGTTCTATTTTCATTAAGCAAATTAGTTGTTGCCTAAGAAAGCTTGTTATCTATGTTCAAAGCTTCTAACTAATCATTTGATCTCGCAATAGTAATATAAAAAGTAGGAAATACTTACCAAACTGATCAGACAAAAAATCTCTTCAGCCAGGTGATAAGTTGTGTTCTTTGAAAGTCTAAAATATCTGGAATATGGAATATGCAAGGAGAGAGAATATTCTTTCCCCATAACTGCAGTAGATGTAAAAATTAAATAAAAAATAAACCTGCAAAATAGCCACCACCCTGTAACAGACTTTAGAAATATAACAGAAAGCAATATGTTTAGTCTCACCAAGCAATTCACATTACAGTATAGACTAACAAATTTATGGACATAAATCGAACACAAAGTATATGTCTCTACTCTCTAATCCTATTGGTTGGGCAACTTCAGGAAGTGCCATGACTCATGACTCGATATATTCTTTGATGACGAGACTAATATTCCATTCATTAGTGCATTTGGATAAATTAAAAGGCAACCAACAAATTTAGGAGAACCAGAATCTATAAATGCTTTGAAATTGAAATAAGAAGTCACTATATTCACCTTTCTTTCGGCTGAAATATGCACTGAATCAAATAAAAAGAAGGGCACCAGAAAAAGCAGGGGCAAGACTTGGAGAGGATCACAATGGTTTATACATGCAAAGCAAACAATCGGATATTCAAGAAAATACCTTGGTTGCAGTTTGCTAAAGTAACACGAAGACATTGATCTGAAATACCTCTTAGTTCACAAAGAAAAAAAAATTCTTGTAACTATGCCTAAATCTGTGGATATCAGTATAATATAGTAATGAATTTCAAAACTTTGAAAATGGCTCATTTAAAGAACTTTCTTCAGGCAGCTAAGCTATGGGAAGAAATTGTTCCAATGCAAATTTATTCATGAATGAGGCTTTCACAGTTGATACTTTCCATTTCTTATTCAAATAAGTTTCTACGATGTTGATCATGATCTTTGATGTTCTAGAGTTTAAAGAGCAAACAATTACCATGAAGAGCAAAGTTAAGAGGAGAACAGATACCTTGAAAGAGTTCTATCTAGCAGTGCACCACCTTTACACAACCTGAAAAGCATTAAAAAAAATAGGGGATAAGCTCCATAAGTTTTAATTCCTAGCTACAACTTCTAGTACTTTGAATTAAACTAATTCAAACCTATCAGAGAAGGTAAGCATCCACCAGGGAACACATATTCCTTCACAAAGCCTGGACTTCAAAAATGTTCTCATCGAAAAGCTCCTCCGACATTGATGAGGACTAATCATGAAGAATCCTTGGCTCCCCCGTCATCCCTCTGACTGCAATAAATATGACTGATGCATATGTAGAAAGTTGCAGCAGAAGAGAAATTAGAACTCTCAAAATGAGTATGAAATTGCAAATACGTTCAAATACTAAGTAGTCAAAATCAAAAATCATATGGACTGCAGGGAATAAACAGTGGAAAGAAAGATAGTGGACAGTATGGAGTTGCAACATCACAATAAAGATGGCATATCCTTAAGTAATGACTAATATATGCTTATGAATGTTAAAAGTTAGGTACATGCATACATAGAAAATTTATGCTGAGTTTGTTCCTCATGTTTAAAAAAAATGGAAATTATATGGGGCAGTTCAGAGTACTTATTTCTACAAATGCAAACTCATTACTTCAGTTCCCCATGAAATTCAGGATCCCAATCCTATAATTAGAATAGGATAGCATAAAAAAAAAACCGGTGCAGTGAAATGATGGAATCTTCACCATCAAAGTAATGCATAAGACATTCAAAGAAACTAAAACATCAACAAAAATAAGATTTGAAATCTTCCACAGTGAGTTGATAAATCAGAGAGCGAACTCAAAGTCAAACTCTGACTTTGCAGCTTTCTTGTTAGCCAGATAATATATTTGGGCAACTTTAACTATTTTTTTCTCATAAAAATAAAATAAAATAAAATTACCTTGTCTTCCTTTGTTGTTCTGAATGTTATTCCAAGAACTCTTGTCCCAGAGATGAGCCTCAAACCTCCCACTCCATCTATGCCTGTTGAAAAATGTTGAATGTTGATAAGAATTTACATTTATCAACCAAAACCATGTTACATGCAAATTAAGCAATTACCCAAAGATCAAAATTTCAAAAACTTTTACATATATGTGAATAATGGATCGATCACCTGGAGACTCCTCTGTAAATGGAGCTTCTTAATCTGTAAACAAAACAAATTAAAACCCAAAGCAACTTGAGCACCATAATCCGTAAACAAAACAAAACCCAAAGCCATTGACAAATGGTAGTGAAAACAGTAATGGACCGCTGGAAACTGAAACTATTATCAACAGCTAAGATATCTAAATTGAGGAATCTAAATTGAAGAATGCAGAATAGAAACAAAATGATAACAAAACTGAACAGGTTTTCTGGGGGTTCACATAACTGGAAGTAATTTCATTCTTTGTCACCTTCAAATTGCTATACAGTCATAGAACATATATATACCCTTCTTTTAATAGAAATTAAAAAACACCAAATCTCAAAATTAAAAAACAAAACAGAATATATATATATATATATATAAAACCATCACCTTTAGATGGAAGCATTGCTACAATTCTCACTACAGTAACCTGGAAAGAAAATCCAAAAGCAAGGATTTGAAGCTAATTTCAAAAACCCAAACTAATATATGAAAAGAGAATCAATCGTTTAAAAGTAAAAATAAAAGTTAATGGAATGGGTACCCTTTCTTTTAGCTGCAGCTGCTGAAAAGTAATCAATTAATATCAGCCTAAGATATAATAGAAAGAAGAAAAGAGCACCTAAATAGCTGATTTTGATTGTTGTCAAGCTACCAAGAAGGGATCAAAATTACTGCTGCATTCTATCAGAAAAGATGATCTGAAACAGGGAGCAAAGAATGGTTATAAAGCAAACCTAATTTTGTTCAGTTATATATTACAGAATGTATTTCATCAAATTAAGGCATGACACGACTGACTTGAGAAGAAGGTCCCACTTACACCGGAGCATTTATGTTCTTTGCAACATCATTTTGAATGTTTACCTGCAGTCCAATGCCATACATGATCATAAATGCATAAACTCAATTAAATAGTGTAATTACAACTGCATGGCAGACCAAGGACCAAGTTTGAGTGGAAAGAACCATACCAGGAAGATTGCAATGTAATTTATAATCTATTTATCCATTACTATTAGTTCAACAAAATTCAAAAATACACTTACAGAGTAAGTTGCAGCAAGAAGCCTTGAGTCCCAGCCAAGTTTTGAGGCACTGAAGTCAAGGACCATGTTAAGAGAGAATCTGCTTAAACAGATCAAGATTAAATGACATTAAGCAGTGCAGGGGCAGAAGGGAAAACAGATCAAGATCAAGAATCTGTTGTGTTTACAGGGATTCCAGCCAAGTTTTAATAGTCATAGCTCAACTTTGCAAGTTTATGATTATGTGAATCCAAGAAACAATAAACTGTAAAACTAATCATCTAACTATTAACATAAAGTTAATTGGATTATATCCATTAACTTCTACTTCTGGATTTCATGTCATAATATATATTCAAAAGATTAGAACTGACAACAATTAAACAACTTAAGCTAAAGACCCTTGATTTGGAAGCAGCAATTAGAGGAGAAAATACAGTAGTTATTAAGCTATTCTAATAATTGCAAATTTTCAGTTTCCAGACTTGGAAAAGTTATATATTATATGACACAGTGGTGACTATGGCAACTGTGAGATAAAGAAAATCATTTAAACAGTTAATTGCCATTAAAAAGTGAACCTAGATTAGTATGTAATATATACCGAGATTGAATAGTGGAAAAAAAAAAGAAAAAAAAAAAAAAAAAAAAAAAAAAAAAAAAAAACTTAACACATATTATATGCTCAACGTTGCCTCAAGCCCATCGGTTGAAATTCGACTCACCTCTGCTGCTCTGCCAAGCCCATCGTCGATGACCCTCTTCCGACCAACCAGCCGTCAAGTTCCGACTGAAAGCCACCCGATGATAAACCTCACATGCAGAATTCAGGAAAAAAGAGAAGTGAGATAAGATCCAAAAAATGGAGAAGAAATATAAGCAAACAAAGACACAGGACAAACCAAACCAAAGACATAAACATGAATGAAATGTCTAACAAAAGAATGAGGAGGCAAAAATTCTGAGAAAAACCACGAAAAGCACATTAAAAAACAGAGAGACAGAAAGAACGAATAGAAGATTCCAACCTCAAATGAATGGATCCGCCGTCTGATAGCAATGAAATTCGTAGGAAGATCAATATCGGAGAGAGGAATGAGCTTGTATGAGGAGAGAGAGGAAGATGAAGACCTAAACAGCAAAACATGAAAAAGCAATTCAGAGGAAAAAGAAAGGCACAAGAAATAGAGACCAAGAAAAATAAAATGGAAGGAAGAAGAAGAAAATAACGACACCTGTAAATTCCAGCAACACCTGTAACTCCCCACTGAACAAATTGATTTTTGCTATCTGTCGCTGTCTTATTTTGTCTGCCAATTATTTCTCTGCTAAAACTCATGAGAGAAGATTTGTTTATCCCATCACCCCCAAGCCCAAATGAGCCCAAAGCAGCCCAAACCCTACCATCATACATTCAAACCCTAAGATAGAGAAAAATAATACCAACCCATATGACATGAAAAGCCTAATGTCTAAGAGCCCCTAAACCTAAGAAAATAATTAAATTAACAAAAGTTATATATAAATAATTAGGTGTGAAAATGACTAAAAAACCAAGCAAAAAATAGCTCAAAGGCATAAAAATCAAGACCTTGTTGGTTTTAAGGTAATTACCTTTTGCCTTTTACATTAAGCCATAGTAAAAGACAAATTCCATTTTTCTTTAATATCCAACAAACTTCAATGTTCAAAGAAAATATGAAATGATGGAGAGTTGAGTATGGAGGTTAGCTTGAGACACCAACATTCAAGACAGTGCTCTGAGAAACCATTAATACTTTATTAGGAGCAATACCTTGGCAACATATTTGGTATCATCTCCCCTTCTTTTCAGTTTCACTTTAACCTGTTTCAATGAATGATACAACAATCAACCCAAAAAAACAGCAATATAAAATCAAAGGAATCTAGAATATAAACAAAAGTTTATTTGTTTCCAAGTTAAGTACAGTACCACATGCCTTCATGAACATGAACTTCACTTAACAACGAAGGTCAAGAAAGAAGTCCATGTAAAGTGGGTAGTACACACCATGAGACAGGACACAGACCACTCGAAAGTCTGTCAGGTAACTCAAAAGGAATTGTTCCATGCATGCATTTCCCTAAAAAAAAGGTTCATATATCGATACAAAGGGATATATACACCAAATGCCAATTCCCAAATTTAACATTATTACTACCTGCAATAAGTGTGTTCTCTATGTCAAAGATGGACACAACATTCTTCTTGGCTGCCTCCCTGCTTCATTAGTGAAAGCAATTTAAATGGAAAAAAGCTTCATAAGCAAAAGAACCTTTGACAAAAACTGCATAAAGAAAGAACAAAGCTAAAGAATTTAGAGGGATAACTTTGGATTAATCATAAGTACTGTTCTGCTGATTAATGGGAAAGGGAGTTGAGTGAAACTTTTAGCACAAATCAGCAAATTCAGTTAATCACATGTCAGTCCAATTTGACAAAGAACCAAGTGCTGCAAAATTGATAAAGATTTATCATGTAAACTAAACCAAAAGTTTTAACAACATATCTCATTGATGGTATATCAAAACCAACGCTTGAGGTTATGTTTGGTTCGTGGTATCTTAGGTATCACGTGGTAATGTCATTCACACTGGGAAAAAAGTAACACTTTCCTGGGAAAGTGAACTTTCCCACCCTTTTAGATGGGAATGTCATTCCCACCACTTTCCCACTTGAGTGGTAAAGTGATGGGAATGACATTCCCACCTAAAATTAGATTCCTCCAACCAAACATGGGAAAGTTATTTTCCCTATCTAACTTACCACACTTTCCCACTACTTTCCACGAACCAAACGCAACCAAATGGGTAAAAAGCAGCAGCAAACTTCATATATATATATGCATGTAAACCCCTTAATGATAATTACTATTTTTTTCTATTTTTATTAATCACTAAAAGAAGTTCATTCGACTACACAACAAAGAATATTTAATTAAACCATTGAAAGGAAAACCTCATGATAAAATTAGTTCACAAAGAAAATGCTAGCAATTGGATTAGGATCATGCCAGCATATCAGAAACACTTAGAAGACACAAGCTCAATATATTAGGTACAGTCTTTAGTTTTAGAAAATGCTTCTTTAATATAGATTAAGAAACTTTGTTCTTATCAAATGAAAGGAGGTTTTGAAATTCATGAAATAAATACCACTTCAATAGGATATAATTTAAAAAGAAATACATCATATATAGAACCAAATCCCATATACTTCAGAAAGTTGAATAGAAAGATAGCAGCAAGAATCCATAAATCTCATCAACTACCAAGCAAAAGAAATCCAATTCCCATTACCATCATAACTTCCAATGCCACCAAAACAATAAAAAAGGCAAACTTCCAAGCTACAAATTGTATTTTCATTATCTGACATTTAAAAAAGGAAACAAAAGAAAAGGAAGCATGGAAGCTTAACAAATTAACAGAGGTTGTAGAAAGTGTTAAGCAAATAAAAGAGCTGAGAACTGAAAAACAAAGAACAAAAGATCTTACTTTATACAGGATTGAATTCAAATGTCAATACTCATATTTGTTTTACAGTTATTTGCATAATATCAAAATCAACAATACCATGCTACATATTTCCAAATCAAAAAAATAAATATAATTCTAAAAGGTCAGAATTTGATTTGCATCATTTTACTAACCTATAATAAGTTGAATCTAAAAACCAGATAAGTAAAAGAAAAGGAAGAAGACTGGGATACCAACACCATAGCCATTACAGCATCTCTGATTTGACCTTATTTCTGCAAATAACTTGACAAAGAAACAGAACATAAAACTTTGGCAAATGGAAATTGGTATTAACTTCTCAAGAGATAAATCATATAAGAATGCACCTTGACTAACCAAATTATAGAAAGATGTAAGACAATCATCTTGAGTTGTTGGAACATTACTTTAGCTACAAAGTGTGACTTTGAATGATTCTTTAAAGGAGCAATCAACTTTATTGTTATTAGGTAAAGGTAAACCTTCAAAAACAAAAGAATACAACACTCTAACCTATCAAATCTGAACTTGCTTCCACTACCAATATGCTCACGGTAAACTAAAGTAAGGGCTGAATTTCTCATTCTTGAATAGTAATCTGATTCTTAGATTTCATTACTGGACTTATTTTTAGCTAAAATTTTGTTGTTTGTATATAAGCCAACTGAAACAGCCACCTCCAACAAATCCAATTTAAAGCAGTAATAACATTTGGAAGCAGACAAATGAAACTTTGTATACTGATTTGTAATAAGGTTCATTCTTGTATGAACAACACCTCAAACTAACAACTTCTAGAAGGTTCTTTAAATGTTTTATAACAAATGCTGGAAGGTGGTGACATATTAAGATATGGAAGACTCATTTGTCATTGAAAAGGAAATTTAAAAATTTAAGGGGCCAGGGCCCCTAACAAAGATCCTCGTTTTTTTTTTGCCAGATAACAAAGATCCTGGTAAGTACTTTTGTTTTGATACATTCAGATAGTAAGTTTAGGGTTTAGTCAAAGACAAGGTCACAAGAGTAAGTACCTTTTTTTCTTTTGGTCAAAACAAGAGTAAGTACATCAAGTGGTAAACGGCTTGTTCCAGCTTAAGCAGATCTCGGGTTCGAGACCTTGCGTACGCAGCTGCCCCTGTTGGGAGACTCACCCACCATAACCAGGTGCACGACGCGGGTCGGATCCGAATTAATCAGGGCAAAGTCCTGAATACCGGATGGGATACCAAAAACCTTGAGTTTTTAACTATTCGCCAAAAAAGAAGAAAGAGTAAGAACTTAAGTCTTTAACAATTAACTGTTGTTGGTAACCGTATATGTCAATTGTCAAAACAGGTACTTACTACTTAGCAGTTAGGAACTTAGGACTTAGCACTGTTGTTGGCAAGTACATTTGACTGCTCCTTTAGCGATTGGGCTTTAAGGCTCAAAGACATTTAAATTGGGCTTACACTGCTTTCCTCTTCATTTTTTCAAAACAACCACGTGTTCAAATGTAAAACTTCTCTTTTCTCAAATATATATAAAAGAAAATTTGAGCAAAAAAATAAAAGAAAAGAAAAGAACATAAAAAATATATATCCAGATCCTCTTCCACACTCTCCGGCCATAGCATATAGCTTCCATCATCATAATTTAATTATTGATAAAAATCCAAAGAAAAGATATAAAAAAGCTATTAAAATTTTCACAATCCTTTCAGAAATTATCAAACGAGAGCAAATTTGTTTAGTTTGGGTTACATAGTTTGAGTATCTATACCAATTATTATAATGTGAAAACCTAAGGGTGTGTTTAGTTGGCCGTTTGAGTCCGTTTAGAGCTTTAAACGTGCTGAAACAACCAACTAGAAGCTTAGGTGTTATTTTTATGTTGGAATCAGTTAGCTTGAACCCTCAGTACACTACCACTTTTTCATTGGTCCCAAATGCTTCAGTGCACCAGTGAAACGTTATGTCTCCCAAATACCCTTATGTTTTCATGCTTTTTTTTTTATATCTATTCTTATCAATATTTTGTCTTGGTCCCACAGTTATATATATATATACATATGATTGATCATTTTTTTGTTTTTTTTTCTTAATTTTTGTTTATATCTTTGAATAGTTTACTTTTATTTTACTTTATTTATTTATTTATGTTTATATTTATATATCAATAAAATTATAATTTATTATCTTATTAGATTTATTGATTAAAAAAAACTGATTTATGATTTATTTTATTCTATTATATTTATTGGATTATGTTATTTATTGATTAAATAAGTAAATAAAAAAAATTAATAAATAGATAAATAATATATAATCATCTTTTATACTAATACCCTTAATGGTCATTTTATATTAAATCTCACCACCACCACTGATTTCACTTAACACATCCGTTCCACCGGCGATTATATTCTCATTTGTACAGTACCTAATTTGATCTGTACAGTGTTTAATCTCACCATTTCAGTTCAAACGGAGCCAATCACACCGCTCTACTAAACACACCCTAAGTCGGTCTCACAAGTTGATTCAGAGACAAATTTTGTTATTAGACTTGTAAACCAAAAATAAAAACTACCAATTTGAAAGAAAACCACTCAATGAAAGGGTAAATATGATATGTAACTTATATTTCTATATAATTGAAAAAAAAAACTACCCAGTTTTTTTTAAAAAAAAAAACTGCCCATTTTAAAAATAAAACTACCTTAAACTACCATTTTAATTATTTTTATCTTCATATATACTCATGTAGTGAATGTCGTGTGTCTTGTGTATGAAAAGACCAACATGAGGTTGGTAAGTTTGTTCCAACTTAAGCAGGTATCAGGTCCAAGTCCTTGCGTACGCAGCTACCCCTGTCGATAGACTCACCCACCAAACCCAGGTGCGCAACCTGGGTCAAATCCAGATTAATCAGAGCAAAGCTCTGAATACCGGGTAGCAAACCAAAAAAGAGTATGTATGAAAAGAAAATTTTGGACTAGGGGGCATGGCCTGCCAACCCCTCCCTAAATACGTCTCTGTTTGAATTGTCATAAGTTAACATCCAAAATATTTTCTCTACCTTTTATTTCCTAAAAAAAATATATTTTAAAGATTAAGGTTTGGGATTAAAGAATCCACACAACACAACAAAAACTGTCTGGAAAAGAGCCTTGGTTTGGCCTTATTGGGAGGTTATATTCGAAAAAAGCCTGCAAATTTGGATGGCATGAGGAATGGTTCGTTCCAAGCCTGGAAATTGGAGAAGGGCTTACTGGTTAAGGAGGTGAGTGATAAGATTTTCCACTTTCAGTTCGAGGAGGAGCTGAAAAGAGACCGAGTGTTTGCAACTCAACCATGGGCGTTCAACAAGGCTTTATTGGTCCTGAGTGAATACGATGGATTCCAGCAGCCTGAGAGTTTTCCGTTTGATCTCTGCCCCTTTTGGGTTCGAGTCTTCGGACTTCCTCCTCACTTGATGAACGAGGAGATTAGGGTCGTTATTGGCAAGGGCCCTATTCTGGAGGTTGACAATAGTGGGGTCGATATCTCAAGATTAGGGTGGAGATTAATATCTTGAAACCACTAAAGGAAGGTACAACGATCTCAACTCCTAATGGAGACCTGAAGGTTAAGTTTCGTTAGGAGAAAATGCCAAACTACTGCTGGGTCTGTGGTATGGTAGATCATCAAGAAGCGAACTGTCTTACGGCTATTATAATGAGAAGAAACATGGCTTTGCTAAAAGAAAATATACGGGTAAATTGAAGGCTGAGTCCCCGAATATAAAAGCCAGCCGATTTGATGGGGGTGAAGGTAATTTCCGAATGGGATCTTATGGAGCCTTTTTGTCACTGATTCGAAGGTCGAGAATGGAGTATGCCGGGATCCAAAGAAAAGTAAGCAGCCAGTTCCGGCGGCTTCTGTAGTCGGGGTGGTGAGATGGTGTTGACGGTGGAGGACAGGGGTGGTTTCTGGAACCATGTCGACAGCTTGCGTCTCCGGGTTGAAGGGTGGCGCGTTCAATCGACACGGATGACAAATCTTGTGAAATTATCTCCAGGTTTCATGGTAACGTGGAAGAGCAAAATTTGGTTCTTTTGGAGGATGCTGCAGTTAATTCCAAATGTGGAGGGGATGCGAACGTGATTCATGGAATGATTAAAGTGGTCGAGAATAAAGGAGCTGTAATAGGTTTCTTTAAAGGTAGGGAGAAAGTCAATCCAATCAATTCCAATCTAAGTGCGATTAGTTCATCGAGTTTAGCTCATATTTCGGTTGCTCGACATTTGAAATGGGTTCCACCACCCTTGGGCATGATGAAAATAAATTTGGATGCCTCGTTTTGTGTTGCTAGGAGAGAGGCGGGTCTGGGGGTGGTTATTCGCGATAGTGGCGGGGGAATTGTTGCCAGTACTTCTCGGAAATTGTTTTTTGTTTCGGATTCCCTGTATGCGGAGGTCCATGCTATGTTGTTTACTTTCGAAGTGGCGTAGGGATTTGGTGTTACGAGTTGCATTTTTTAGAGCGACTCTCTGATGGCCATCACTGAAATTAATAGTTTACGTCCTTGCTGGTGGGAGGCAAGCAAACTCATTTATGAAATTCGTGAATTGGCTTTGCTGTTTGATGACTGTTCTTTTACTTACGTAAATAAGGGAAGTCAATATATTAGAACATAGGTTAGCTAGTATATAGGTTGATCATTGTGGTGCGGGTCTTTACCACCCGGGGTTTTTTTTTTATTTCCAAAAAAAAAGTATTTTAATGATTAAGGTTTGGGATTAAAGAATCCTCACAACACAACAAAAAATGTTTGGAGAAGAGGCTTGGTTTGGCCTTATTGGGAGGTTATATTCGAAAAAAGCCTGCGAATTTGGATGGCATGAGGAATGGTTCGTTCCAAGCCTGGAAATTGGAGAAAGGCTTACTGGTTAAGGAGGTGAGTGATAAGATTTTCCACTTTCAGTTCGAGGAGGAGCTGAAAAGAGACCGAGTGTTTGCAACTCAACCATGGGCGTTCAATAAGGCTTTATTGGTCCTGAGTGAATACGATGGATTCCAGCAGCCTAAGAGTTTTCCGTTTGATCTCTACCCCTTTTGGGTTCGAGTCTTCGGACTTCCTTCTCGCTTGATGAACGAGGAGATTAGGGTCGTTATTGGCGAGGGCCCTATTCTGGAGGTTGACAGTAGTGGGGGTCGATATCTCAAGATTAGGGTGGAGATTAATATCTTGAAACCGCTAAAGGAAGGTACAACGATCTCAACTCCTAATGGAGACCTGAAGGTTAAGTTTCGTTACAAGAAAATGCCAAACTACTGCTGGCTCTGTGGTATGGTAGATCATTAAGAAGCGAACTGTCTGACGGCTATTATAATGAGAAGAAACATGGCTTTGCTAAAAGAAAATATACGGGTAAATTGAAGGCTGAGTCCCCGAATATAAAAGCCAGCCGATTTGATGGGGGTGAAGGTAATTTCCGAATGGGATCTTATGGAGCCTCTTTTTCACTGATTCAAAGGTCGAGAATGGAGTATGCCGAGATCCAAAGAAAAGTAAGTAGCCAGTTCCGGCGGCTTCTGTAGTCAGGGGTGGTGAGATGGTATTGACGGTGGAGGACATGGGTGGTTTCCGGAACCATGTCGACAGCTTGCTTCTCCGGGGTTGAAGGGTGGCGCGTTCAATCGACACGGATGACAAATCTTGCGAGATTATCTCCAGGTTTCATAGTAACGTGGTGGAACAAAATTTGGTTCTTTTGGAGGATGCTGCAATTAATTCCAAACGTGTAGGGGATGCAAACGTGATTCATGGAATGATTAAAGTGGTCGAGAATAAAGGAGCTATAATAGATTTCGTTGAAGGTAGGGAGAAAGTCAATCCGATCAATTCCAATCTAAGTGCGGTTAGTTCATCGAGTTTAGCTCATATTTCGATTGCTCGACATTTGAATTGGGTTCCACCACCCTTGGGTATGATGAAAATAAATTCGGATGCCTCTTTTTGTGCTGCTAGGAGAGAGGTGGGTCTAGGGGTGGTTATTTGCGATAGTGGCGGGGAAATTATTGCCAGTACTTCTCGGAAATTGTTTTTTTGTTTCGAATTCCCTGTATGCAGAGGTCCATGCTATGTTGTTTGCTTTCGAAGTGGCGTTAGGATTTGGTGTTATGAGTTGCATTTTTTAGAACGACTCTCTAATGGTCATCACTGAAATTAATAGTTTACGTCCTTGCTGGTGGGAGGCAAGCAAACTCATTTATGAAATAAGAAATTCGTGAATTGGTTTTGTTATTTGATGACTGTTCTTTTACTTAGGGAAGTCAATATATTAGAACATATAAGTTAACTAGTTTATAGGTTGATCATTGTGGTGCGGCTCTTTACCACTCGGGGTTTGTAATTCCGATTTCGATCATTAATAAAATTCAGAATATTATTACAAAATATATATATTTTCTCTAAATTATCAAACTTTATATATAAACAATAAAACATAGTCCAAAATCCGTATAAATTGGTATCAAACAAAAAAAATCCGTATAAATTTTCTTTTAAGTTTCAAGTCCATAGGCAAAATTCCTATTCTTGTTTGAACAAGACCAACTAACTCCATTTTTCAAATCTGAAAACGAATAACAGAATATATATCGAAATCCTCTTCCAGACTCTCCGGCGATAGCTTCCATCATCAGCCACATCGACGCCGCGGTCAAAATGTTGCTTCTCATTCTACTGCCCCTTCTTGTCCTCACTCTCTACCTCATTGTCCGTCCCCGCCCCGTTATCATCCCAATCAAAGACAGCCACGTGTTCATCACAGGCGGGTCAAGCGGCATAGGCTTAGCCTTAGCCCACCAGGCCGCTTCCGAGGGAGCCCGAGTCTCCCTCTTAGCTCGCTCTCTTAAGAAACTCGAAGAAGCCAAAGAATCGATTCGCATCTCCTCCGGAGTCGAAGTTTCGATCTTTGCTGCCGATGTTCGTGATTTCGACGCCGTTCAGAAGGCGGTTAAAAATGCCGAGCCGATCGATGTGTTGGTTGTTAACCAGGGGATTTTTGTGCCTCAGGAGCTGGAGAAGCAGGAATTGGATGAGATTAAGTTTATGATAGATGTGAATTTGATGGGAAGTTTTAATGTCATCAAGGCTGCTCTGCCGTTGATGAAGGAGAGGAAGGATCGTGGGCCAAACTCCATTGCTCTTATGTCTTCCCAAGCTGGTCAGGTCAGTGATAGAACCATTGATTTTGTTTAATTACTAGTATTTGATAATTTTTGAATTTTTGATAAACTTGTTGTTTAGTTATAAAAGGGTTTCCTTTTCTTTGCTGCTATAATTAATTCAAATTTGCAATGTTGAGATATAGGTTGGAATTTATGGTTACACAGCTTACTCTGCGAGTAAATTTGGGCTCCGGGGATTGGCAGAAGCATTGCAGCAGGAGGTTATTTCAGATAATATCCATGTCTCTCTAATATACCCTCCAGATACTGACACCCCTGGTTTTGAGCAAGGTTTGAGACCACCCTTTTTTCTGAACCTCCTATCGAGTTAAAGTGCATTGCTTTTTTTTTTTGTAATGTAACATGTTCTTTTACTGGTAGTCAGCTTTGTAAAGATGCCTGATTTGATCATTCTGTGTTGATATTTTAATCAGAATGTTAGAAAGTAATTAGATTGATGGCTTTTGATGGATTATAGAAAATGTTTGTAGATATCGATCTAAATGGCGTAGAGAATTCATTGATTTTCATTTTATAAGAAAGAGTGTTTTCTCTATTATAAGCATAAGTTAGGGATGTATTTGATATATGAATTGTTAACAAATTAAAGTACCTTGACTACCTCCAATTGTGGTTTTCAATAGTAAATTGGAATATGTGATTATTATGGTTAGTTGTGTTTTATATCAGGTTTGCAGTTTTTATTTACTAATAGGTGACTGACCTTTTGCAGAAACTAAGACTAGACCAGAGCTCACAAAAATACTAGCAGCTTCCTCTGGTTCAATGAAAGCTGACAAAGTTGCCAAGATTGCTTTAGATGGCATCAGATCTGGAACTTTCATTGTCCCATGCAACCTTGAAGGGCGCGCGCTCGCCATAGCCACTGCTGGTTTATCCCCTCAAAGATCTTTCTTGATGGCATCCGTTGAGGTGCTTTTCATTGGCTTTTCACGTATTGCAGCCCTGTATTTCCAATGGAGCTGGTATAAGGACATAGAGAAGTGGCATGCAATGAAGAAAGGTAAGCATGCATGCTTGTTTTACAAGAAGAAAATTGGCATTTAGGTATTTATGTTGAAGTCATGTTGAAACTCGAAAGTATTGTAGGTTTCCCATTGTTTCAGACATAATATTGGCATTATAAGCCTTTCTTTGGATAAGATACATTATACAAGTGCTTGATTGTTTGGTTGGACACTACTTTTACTGCATGATCATTACATCTTTTACTGTGTGAAAATCCTAAGGAGAAATTAACATCATGAAAAAAACATTTTCTTTGTTTTATTGATTTCAGTCTCAGAGAACTAGAATTCCTCGATGGCCTGATATGGAGCAGCGTTCCTTCTTCTGGCATCTGTTGATTACTTCTAGGATCTTGTGGATGTGAATGTTGGGCTTATAATTAGTGTCAATATTCAAGATTCAGGAACTGAAGCTCTCCCAAGTTCTCCATCTAAGTTTCTGTAAATTGCAACTACTTCCATGTTGAGCTAATAGCTTATGCCATGTTCCTTTTTTCTTTCTTCATTTGAAACTTTCAACTTAGCTATTGGTAGATTTGAACTGTATCCAGATTGTGATAAAGCAAGAGCTGCAACATTATTAGTTGGTTTGCATAGAAATTTATTGTATTAGAACTTGTCACCAGAATCTTGAGAAGTGTCATGTTCCCAAAAATTTTTTGTAATAATTGAGAGATTGTTCTGTAAGTCAATAAACAATTAGTTGCTTTTTGCTCATTATTTAACCCACATATTATCTGATTCAAGCAACTGTTGTTATTGTTGTTTCACGAGTATGTTCATTGCGGCCATAATTTGGCAAGCCCCTGCAACATTCTTAGCACTGTCATCTAACAAATTCATCATGTGTGTTGTCCCTAGAAATAGCTCTCACCTTCATAAATTAGATCAAATTCACAAATACATAGAAACCCAGATTTAGTTCATGCGCATGTAAATAATAAATAAAAGACAGGTAGCAGGTTTTCTTGGTATGGTTTCTGTCTCCAAAATTTCATATCCTATCATTTCATTTGAGATGCTTCTCTCCTTCCTGCTCTTTTACGAGGAAACTACTAGAACTTGTCGATATTGAACAAGATTCAAAGAGTTGTCTTCATTCATGTTTCTCCTTGGAATGTTCATTCTTGCAAGTTGCAGCAGCTTTTGTGTGAAAATGATGGCAAATTCATTTGTTTTTGGAACTCATTTGTTGACAAGGATGGGTAAGAGGTAGAGAATTGGGTCAAAAACAATGAGGTACAAGAAAAGGATAATGAAGCAAACATCAACCAATTTCATAGATTCTCATAAGTAAAATTTCTCCCCTTATAAGTTTGATATAAAAATATAATTGTACCTTAGATTTGAGAGACTAGATACCTTGTCTTGGCCTTTTTGGGGGCGTTTGGGTGAGATGAGACCTTGGATGGAAGAAGGGGTGGCCTCTAGATGGAGGGTCATGTGCCCTACATAAAACAAAAGCATACTTTGGAATTTGAATGTTAGCCCATTTTCTTAGGACATCTGCACCTTAACTGTGAAGGCCCACCACAAATGGAAAGAATAAGAATGCCCCTACATAGATATAAAGGACTAATAGATGAAGCCATGAAGGACTTTAAAGGAGAGAAGTAGGAGACAAAATGCAAATAGCCAAATCAAATTATGTTGCTTTTCTATTGCCAAAAAAAAAATTTATGTTGCTTTTCTTTCATTTTTTGGAAGCCTTAGGCCCTTTTAAGATATGCATAGAGTAGGTTGGCACCTTCTGCAATTGATGCTCTCAAAACCAATTTAGATATTATACAATTTGTGCTTTCATTCAAAGTTTTGAAGTCATTTATTATGAATCAAGACTCACGAGCTATTGTCATTCTCAAAGAAATTAATATCATGGATGAGCTTACATTAATGGTCCTAACCCTTTCATTTTCATAGTAAATCATTATAGTAAACAAATATCTTGTTTTTCCAACATAGCTCTTCAATATCTCCAAGAAAAAACATCCTAAGACTGTTGAAAGTTCTAAGACTTTGAAGTAAATTAATTAATGGATAGGTAAACATTTCAAAATTGTGTTGGTGGGGGATAGATTTAGTAGCATTTAGGCAAAGCATTTTTGTCTTTAGCAGGTAGCAGCTCTAATTAAGATTTAGTGCTGGCCCCTTTAAAATCTTTATTCCATTTATTTGTTTTTTAACACTTTTTGCTTTTCATCACTTCCATGTTAATTTAATTTTCTTGCCTTACCCTAGGAAACTAATGAACTGTCTTATATGCACACGATGCTGATTTTTTCCACTAAGAATAGCAGCATTATGTTGCCTAAAAATAAGAGTTCACTTTTCTTATTCACCGTCTTTGTCTCCCTGTCGTGGGGGGATGGAATCTTGTTTTACTTGATTGCTAAATGATTAATATATGTTTGATTTTCATTAATCATTTGTTTGATTTTCAATAAGCATCCAAGAGTTCTAATGAAACTTCTCAAATAGTAATAACTTATGTTGTTTTCTATGGGTGTCAAAAATCAAAATTTGACCTATTCGCAGCATGACTTGTTGGTAGAGTATTGAACTTTTCGATCCAAGTAAGACAGTAAGCCTAAACCTTATACCAAGAGCTTGAACTTATATTGTATAAAATAACTTAACCCGAACCTAAATAAACTTTAGTCAAATATTGACATATCTGAATTAGTACTAGACATAATTTAGAGTGACGAACTCTTAATTTCGTGACCTATCTTAATGATTCACTTGACGGTTTCGAGCCTTGATCCTTGAGCATATATTATAAACCCAATAGTATAAGAAAACAATTTAACCCAATATACCACACTATTTGGTAAGCATTCTTCTGCCTTCTCTGACAAGAAAATCCCCACAGTTGAAAATGCTTTCATGTCATCAAAGTTCATTTTGATTTCTGATTTTGCAAAACTTGTAAGTGAAAAGCAGAGGTGTATTTCCATAATCTTAGCCTAAAGGGTCCCATGGAAATCTTACAAAAAACACAAAGTTGAAAGTAAACTGAAGAAGGTGAAAAGAGATATTTGCACTGAAGTTAATGATAACTAGGATACCCTTGACTGAGTCAGAATCTGTATGCCATATGCTGATATGCCTCAAATCCAAATATGAAAATCCCAAGCCAGCTGCATTGGCCCCCCAACCCAACATACATACCCTTTTTGTCTGGGCAAAACTCTCTTATCACTTCTTTTTTAGTGCTTTATAATAAAACAATATTAAATCTTTCTGGGATTCCAATGGCTAATTGTAAACTTAGCATTTAGCAACGTGGTTTTGCCTTGAAAACAGGCTGTCTCCAAAGGGGCAAAGGGCCCCTCAGCCCTTAGGATTAGGACTCAGGAAGTTGCAGCAAAGGGTTTAGCAGTAAGTACTTGTAACCCAAGTTCCAATGATGATGATGCCTACTGCTTTTTCCCAATTGAACCCTTTTGTTTGCAATTATTATTCTTACTAAATTTAGCTGCTAATAATAAAAGCCTAAAAAGGGCATTGAAATTTCTTGATATTTCTTCAATATTTGATGATTTTTTTTTTGGCCAGATTCAATATTTGATGATGACTTCACTGTTTTATAAACAAGGACATAGTTGAAAATTCCACTTCCAGATTTTGCTTATGATTTCCTAATGATGACAATTTATTATTTTAGCACTGTTGCAGAAATAAACAGTGGCATGCAGACATGAATCTTCATGTAGCAGAGCTATATGTATCTATCAATTTCACCTCTTTCATTCTTGAAATCTGTCAATTTCTAACAAAATTTGATGTGAAAAGCAACTCAATCCCAATTTTCATTATGTCAAGCTATATTTGAGTGTCTGATAAAAACAGAACAAAACTGGTGCCAAAAACACCAGAAAATCAAAATCAAACTACTAAAAAAATTCAAACAAAAATATAAAAAAGAAAAAGGGAAAAAAACCCATGTGAAGTGTGATGGCATTTTCATAAATACCCCAAAACTCCAAGGCCATTTACAATCATTCCCAACAGTAAAATCTGCAGACACAAATAAAAAAAGAAAGAAACAATTTTTTATAATTGGCAACTTTTTTTTTTAAAATTAGGACTTGAAACAGTATTCTCTTTCCATCTCTGCATATTAGTATTTCTTTAGAAACTCTTCTCTTTGGTTTACATATTAACACAGTCCCCACTTAGCTTTGTCCTTCTCCAAGAAAAAAACCAAAGGCCATTCCCCCCCATTAATTGCACCTCCCACTTTAATTGCCTTATCAGTTATCTTTGATTGTTTCTCCCTTTTGTACGGCCCTTTTCAACTACCACCTTCCATTATATTTGCAGCCAAGCCAATTCAGGGTTAGGCAGGGGAACCGTGTCTACTTCTCTTCCATATACTATTTCACTTTGTTATATACTACTTCCATTTTCAGAAACTGAGCCTCAGAGTAATTAAGATTAAGCCTTGGCATTGCTCTTAACTTCAAGCTACAATTTGTTTGGTTATAAACCCTGTTTTGGTTTCTGGGTTGTTGTTCATTTTTCTAGAGAGTAGCTAGAGAGAGAAAGAGAGACATGTTCATTGGATCATGAAAGTTACTTGTTTGATAATGTTCTCTTGTGTTTCCCTCCTTTGGGTTCCTTTCATTTTTCTGACTGAAGTTCGTTAAAGTGTTGAACTTTTTTTTTTCTTGGGAAAGACACCATCTTTGGTCTTCCCAAGTAGGAATTTTGTTCTTTCTGTTTTTTCATACAGCATTTGCTTGCAATTTCAGCTTTCCATATAAACAGGATTTGCAGTTCTCTGCTCAGGTGAAAAATTCTCTTCTTGGGCTTGTAAAGCTACAACCTTCAGGTAAACTTCTGCTTATGAAGCTTCCTTTTGCTAGGTATGTTCCAGTTTCTTTTGAATTTAACAAACCTGCTTGAATTCTAGGGCTTTAATTCATCTCTTGAGACATTTGGAGTTTGTTGCTTCACAAGCTTGTTCTATGGGATACTTTTACTTGTTTGTTCTAGCATTGTTTTCATGGAGTTGCTTTGTCCAAACTAGTTATGGACTACAAGCTTATCAAACTCAGCTTCTGCTGCAAATAAGGAAGCATTTAGAGTACCCTTCACAGTTGCAAATTCTGGATAATTACAATGGGGACCTTTGTAATTTGTCTGAAACACATTTGATGATATCTTGCCAGGACAATGTTGTGACTGAGCTTAGGATTAGGGGAGATAAGCTTGCCAATGTCAGTGGGTTCAATGGATATGCAATTCATAATAAAACTTTGTCTGAGACTTTCTCTATTGATTCTTTGGTTACCACATTGACAAGATTAACTAGTTTAAGGGTGCTTAGCTTAGTGTCTCTTGGAATTTGGGGGCCACTTCCTGATAAGATTCATAGGCTATATTCTCTTGAAGTTCTGGACTTAAGCTCCAATTTCTTGTTTGGCTCTATTCCATCTCAGATTTCTAGAATGGTTAAGCTTCAAACTTTAACAATTGATGGCAATTACTTCAATGATACTATTCCTGATACACTGGATTCCTTATCAAATCTTACTGTTCTGAGTTTGAGGGGTAACCGTTTGAAGGGTCAGTTTCCTTCTTCAATAAGCAAAATTTCAAGCCTAACAGATATTGCCTTGTGCCACAATAAGCTTTCAGGTAAACTGCCTGATTTGAGTTCCTTAACTCGCTTGCGTGTGTTGGATTTAAGAGAGAATCAGTTTGATTCCAAACTGCCTGTCATGCCCCAAGGTTTAGTTACAGCTCTTCTGGCTGAGAACTTATTTTCTAGTGAAATTCCTGAGCAATTTGGCAAATTGAATCATCTTCAGCACCTTGACTTATCATTTAATCAGCTAAGTGGGATTCCCCCCTCTGCCTTGTTTGATTTGCCAAGCATCAGCTATTTGAATTTGGCATCAAATATGCTGAGTGGTACACTTCCAAAGCATCTAACTTGCGGCAGCAAACTTGGATTTGTGGATATTTCTAGGAACAAGTTAGTTGGTGAGCTTCCTTCTTGCTTGGACAACACCTCAGATAAGAGAGTAGTCAAATTTGGTGGGAACTGCTTGTCAATTGATGGCCAAGAGCAGCATCAACTCTCACATTGTAACGAAACAAACACGAAAAACAGAAAAAACATAGCAATTCTAGTTGCTGTTATTGTAGGAGCTCTTCTTCTTCTGGTTCTTTTGGCATTAGTGGTTTTTGTTCTGTCTCGAAGATGTTGTCGAAGGCAGACTTTTGAAACTCATATACGGCAAAAGGTTGTTCAAGACAATACAACAAATGGAGTTTCACCTGAAGTTCTTGCAAATGCCAGTAAGCAAATACATTTCTTTTATTGTTTCCATTCATCCCAAACTAATGCAAGATATTTGTGTACTTAGTAAAGATCAAGTCATACTATACTAGCTTATTAGAAGGGAACTTATCATGGATTTTCAGTTATTTATGGTTTCTAATTATTAAAATATTTATTTCATTTGTTCAGGATTCATTTCTGAAGTTGTAAAGCTAGGGGCACAAGGTGCCCCAGTATGTCGACAGTTTTCCTTAGAAGAGTTGAAGGAAGCCACAAATAACTTTGATTCATCAATGTTTATGGGTGAAGGCTCCACTGGGAAGGTATCCTCAACTCTGAAGAACTTATCAGCTTGAGATGATTTTGTTCTGTCAGTAAAAGTGAAATCAAGTAATCTGAACACCATATATTGGCTTTAAATTTTGTGACTTTCTTTGATAGTTTAGTTTAGTTTAGTTTTTAGTTTTTAGTGTTTTTTTTTTTTTCTGCATTTTATTTTCTGGAAGCTTGGCACCAATGAAAATAGTTTGCCAAAGCTAAGATTTACAAAACCATTACACCTGTTAAGTATATCCAAAAAGGTTTTGCCCTTCCTGGTGAGCAGAACAAGTGTGGCAAATTCTTGGTTCCTATATTTAAGTATGCTACTGCCAAAGCCCTTTTTGACTTCATTTGCTTCTCTTTTCAGCTTTACAAAGGAAGATTAGAGAATGGGAGCTATGTTGCTATTCGATCTTTGACTTTACTAAAGAAATATTCAATTCAAACTATTAAAGCTAGGCTTGATTTCTTCTCGAAGCTTCACCATCCACATTTAGTAGGCCTTTTGGGTCACTGTACTGATGGTGGTGTACAAGATGATTCCAGTGCAAACAAAGTCTTCCTTGTACATGACTATGTGCCTAACGGGAATTATCGTATGCATCTGTCAGGTCAGTGCTGCATTTGAACTTAAAATTGTATTGGTACATAATAAGTGCAAGGCTATAAATGTACTGAGATTTGCTTGCTTAGGTGTTCTTGTATTGAAAGACATGGCTATGAATGTCTTTAACATTATGTCCAAAACTTATGAACATAAATGCTGAATGGATAGGATCTGCATCTAGTTGGAACTGGTTAAAATGCCATTCTTGAGGTAATGGTGCAATTAGAAACTTGAACAGAGAGAGTTGATAATATTAAAGATTCTGATGCTCTTGAAATCATAAATTTGACAGTGTAAAAAGGAAAACTTGTTATAGGTTTGTACAAACTAGACAACAGGGAATTGCATTGTTCAATCTGAAAACTCAGGGATGCAAACATGGGTTTAAGGTAACCCAGTTTCCTAGGGAATCATATTTGCATCCTGACTTCTAACCTCTTCTGATATTCAATGTCTGCTGGACTCTGACAACCTCAAATCTGGAAATGTGATGCAGAAAATTCTCCAGAGAAGGTTCTTAAGTGGTCAGATAGATTAGCAATTCTAATTGATGTGGCCAAGGCTGTACATTTTCTACATACTGGGGTTATTCCTGGTGTTTATAATAACCGATTGAAGACAAATAACATATTGCTTGATGAGCATGGAATGGCAAAGCTCAGTGACTATGGGATGTCCATCATTCTGGAAGAAAATGAAAAACTAGAGGTATGTTTTCTACCTTTTTGTATTTAACTTGTTGCTTGGAATAGACATCATATCTGAAGGGATTAATCTGACAAAAATTTTGTTCTTCTGCAGGCAAAGGGAGATGGCTTAAAATTCAGGTATTTTCTGGAACCAATATTCAGCAGACTATCTAAATTTTACCTAGAAAATAAATGCATGAAGTTAGAACAGGAATACATTTTAAATTTATGCCTTTTACATGATATTCCAGGCATGAACTATTAGCAAGGATTATCTTAGATGTAAAATCTTCATTTGGTAATAATTTATACTTGATGGTCCATGGTATCATTTATTCTCATTAGATGAGTTGTTGCTTCTGCTGCTCCAAATTTCTTTCCACCATGGCAATTGCTGTAATTAAAATGTTTTACCACTCGCCAACAACTGTTCAAATAACTACTAGTATGCATTATCATATGGTTTTAGCTGCTACTATCTCAACCATTCTACTATGCATTTACCAGCTACCTTTAAACATATGTCAATCTTCCAGTCAATGCAAGTCAGGTTTTATATTTTGTATAAATGATTTCAGCTGTGTCTCACCTTTTCTTCTGTTGCACCTCTGCTTTGCCTCTTCTTAATTTCTAAATAGACAGTTCCATAACTAGCAGAATCATCAATAAGCAATACTTTTTCAAGAGTAATGTGCCTATGGAAATTGAGGCCCAATAACACGTTTGCTGTCTGAACCAAAAAAATGATTCATACTTTAATTTTTTCTGTTGGGTCATTTTGACACTTACTTACCAGTTGTTGTTTATATAACTAAACCCCTTGCATTCTTTGCTGCAGCCAAAGGAAGAATTTAGAGGATGATGTTTACAACTTTGGATTTATATTACTAGAGTCTCTTGTTGGGCCTATAGTGACTGGAAAAGGAGAAACATTTCTTCTGAATGAAATGGTAAGGTCAATGAATTTTTCTTCTGATGAATTCTATTTAAACAATGATAATGATTATTGGCAATTCATATACAGTCAAAATGTGTTATGTTCTAGAAGGTTTAGATTAGATTTGATATGTCAAGAAAAATCATGCTTTCCATTTTCTTAAAAGTTGCGAAAAGATATGTTCCTAAGATATTGAATGGCAAATCACAGGCATCCTTTGGCAGCCAAGATGGCCGAAAACGAATTGTGGATCCAACTGTGTTGACAACTTGCTCACAGGAGTCTTTATCAATAGTGGTATCTATTACAGGCAAATGCATATGTCCTGAACCATCATCTCGGCCATCTTTTGAGGATGTTCTTTGGAACTTGCAGTATGCAGCTCAAGTCCAGGCCACAGCCGATGCTGATCAGAGATCTGAATCTCCATCATAGTCACTTGTATATGGTTAGTGCACAACTACATTGACCACTTGCTCACAGAATTTGTCATCAATGGTGGTATCTATTACAGCCAAATATACCAAACCATCATCTCAGCTATCTCTTGAGGATGTTCTTTAGAACTTACAGCATGCAGCAGCTTTAGTCCATACTGCAGCTGGCGCTGATCAGAGATCTGATTCTCCATCGTAGTCATATGTATATGGTCAGTGCCACATCCGATTTTCATTTCGTAGAAACCTACACACACTGCTCGGATAAAGCTCAAAGGTGCTCTTGGTGTAAAAAAAAAAGTGAGTTAGGTTTATACTGAGCAGCTTTTCCTGAGAAATGTAAAGTTGTGAATATCAGTTTCTTAGACCAATTATAAATGGAAATTTTTTGCAAAGATATTTCTTGCGTGCATTTGTGTTATAAGAAAGTTGCTGTGTCCATTTGGTAACAAGGAAACGACACTAAATACTGGATTTGAATAATCATTAGTTATAGCTTATTTGAAAGATGAAAGCTTTCTGTAGATGAGATTTTGCAAAATGGGAAATTTGGCCACCCTAGTCATAGGTAATCCATAACTGATTAACATTTACAAGTTTTTGCAAGAATCAACCAAAGAGATGGAAGTACTTCCAATCATTACACAAGCAAGTCCAAAAGTTTCAACCGAATCAGTTATAACTAACATGTCCTGCAATATCCCATGATTCTTTGATTTCATCTTGCCTTGAAAGGACCTTCAGATATACCCTAGCCTAGGGCCTAGGCAGAAGCAGCAAACAATTCATCATTATGCTTCATTTGCTTCTCAAACTTCGGTTTCTATTAGGACTATCATTGTCTGCAACGAAATGGGTTGCCATTCCTAACTGAAAAAGGAACTTGAAGTTGCTGAGAATACCCAACATCATCAGAAAAAGCAAAAATTTCAAAAGCTAGTTTGGTCATAAGAATGTTCATATGTTTTCTTTACTCAAAGTATTGATAAAACTAGCAAAGCTAAAAAAACCTCCATTGAATGTCACAATTTTTATACTTAAATTCATATCTTCCCCAAAATGGGTTATGTCCCATTGAGTTTTTCTGTTGAATGCATCAACCAAAATTAAATAAAATCACATTGGTTAAAACCCATCATTCTTATGGTTGATAGCTGTTATATATGACAGCTGTCAATGTCAGCTAACCCTCTAACAAAAATCTTACAAGACAAGACATCAAGAAGGAAGGAAAAGAGTCAAATCCTACCTGAAACATTGACATTAGAAATTTATTTAGAAATATAAACAAATTAGCATATAAACAATAATAAGTAGATTTCTCCTATTAGGTTGATTGGGAAGAAGTTTAATGTCTTCTGAACAAACTCTGTTCTTGAATTCAGTACCGTGAATTAAGAAAATAGGCATTGAGAGAGCCTTCCCTTATTAAAGGTTCGACACATCTCACCTAAATTATTTAGGATCTAATATGATTATTGAATACCTAATAGATTTCATACTTAATAAATATATAGATGTATTAATTATAGAGGAATTTAATCTCCTAGATTACACAACTAATAAATTATACAAGAATAATCTAGCTAGCTCTTATCATGGATCATTAAATATTATATCCCTCTTCTTCAGACTTCACCTACTACATTGGCCTTATTTTGCATTTGATCAATCTTCATCTAAACTGGGACATCTCTTTTTTTGGTGAAATAGACTGGGACATCTCAACTCTCCCCATTTCTTCTTTCTCTTTCTCTTTGGTGAAAATGTTGCTTGCTTTGAGTTCAAGTTCATTTTTCTTGTCAAACAAATAAACTATAACTAACTGCAAATTTACAAATTTCAATTATACTATTAGGTATTTGCCTTTTTTGATTAAAACCCATAATTCCCTTTTTGAGTTTAACATGTAAATTTCTAACAAATTTGTTACAATAAAAAAAATTATATTTTAGTTGTATTTAACAAATTTTTATTTGTTAAAATAAAAATAAATTTTCAATTAAATGAAGAGGATATAATGGGCTTGATTAGCCCAATGATTGAAGCTGAAGCCCAAAAAGTGTGGGGCCCACATTCTTA
This sequence comes from Corchorus olitorius, assembly GCA_001974825.2. Lineage (NCBI taxonomy): Eukaryota > Viridiplantae > Streptophyta > Magnoliopsida > Malvales > Malvaceae > Corchorus > Corchorus olitorius. The sequence goes on along the minus strand of AWUE01013939.1, from coordinate 57,018 downwards.
GGGTGCGCGTTTTATTGACTGAAAAGTGAAAAACAACGGTATAATGTCGGCGAATAGAGACAACCGAGACGGAAAACGACGCGCGTTTCAACACATGGTTAAAATCCAATCCCACGCGCCATCCACGAGAGGGAGACAGACCAAACAGAAACCAGCCGAGAGTTCCCTTCACTTTCCTTACAAGAGAGTGTGTTTTAAGAAATCGATTCTTACAAATAGTGACGTCTCTCATTTAATTAAGTGGAACCTTTTCCGCCAGCGCATCATAATCAAAAACGAGAAAAACAAACAAAACCAGTCAAAACTACAGCGTTTTGCCTTGGCAGAATCAATAATTTATTTATAGAAATTCTCTAAAAGTTTTTAAATGTAAGAAAATGATTATTTCTATTTTTAACTTTTTATTAAGGCACATTTTCTTAATTAATTTTTTCTTCTTTTTCCTTTCTTCAGTCACTCTGAGGCCACCCAGCCTCTGCACCTCATAAAAACAGGCCTTAAATATCTCAGCTTCCTTTATTCTTCTTCCATGGAGGAAACCACTCCAAAACGCTGCGTTTAGCTTTCACATTTCTCCATTTCTTCTTCTTACTCTTCTTCTGGTTTTCCTGGTAAAATTTCTTCCCACATTCAAATGTACCCAAAGTTTGAAACTTGGTTACCATTTCAGTTTTCTCTTGTTTTGGTTTGGGCTATTTTCTTTTCCATCTTTGCATTGTAAAGATTCTATCTTTCCTCAGCCAAAGATTTAACATTTTCTCTGCATATATTCCTTTTGTGGGAGCTGGATCTGATGCTCAAGAACAATAGCTTTTCTATTCAGTTGCATTTTTTGTTTTTTTCATTCATGAACTTTTTAATGAGCTATAGAATTTCTATTTTTAGTTTCAATGATATATTTTCATATTTCTATTAGCTTTGTTAAGCTTATTTGCATGAGTAAGCTCAAAGTTCCTTTGCCAAATTTCATTGCTTTATTATTATAATAATTTTTTTTTCATTCAGCTGTTATTTCCCTTTATGTGTGTTATGCATTGTTTCTTCCCTTTTTTTTTGTTGCTAAATATATCTACCTTAGTGGCTTTAGCTTAGCTTTTGAATGCAGCTATTATTTGTTTTGTTCTTCTGGAAACTGCATGTCCTTATGTTTGGTTGTTGAGAAAATGGAGGGGAAATGAAGGGAAAAGAAGTTCTCCTTCAGTTTGTTTTTTGTGTTTACAAATTACTCTTATTGAGCTGAGTTGGTTGTAGTTTCTTTTTTGTTTGATCCTTAATGGTAGAATGTGGTAAAATTTGGGATTGTGCATTTGATTCCTTGATACTTCTATAAACTTTCTGTACTGAAATTAGAATGCTTTCTGAATTGTAGGAATTCAACTGTCTCGTGGAGTAAACATATTAAACACATCCTGGTAAATATTGTCTTTGTGCAACAATGGTTCTTGGTATGAATGCTAAGAACAGGAGAGGGCCTGCTGTTCACGTTGATTATAGAATCCACATTCAGGAGATTAAACCTTGGCCTCCATCACAGTCATTGAGATCACTTCGTTCTGTTCTGATTCAGTGGGAAAATGGTGAACGTAATTCGGGGTCTACCAACACTGTTTCACCCACACTAGGTTCTATTGTTGGTGAGGGAAAAATTGAGTTTAAGGAGTCATTTAAGTTGCCTGTTAATCTAGTGAAAGACCTTTCTGTTAAAGGCAAGGATGCTGACGCGTTCCATAGGAATTGCTTAGAATTTAACTTGTATGAGCCTAGGAGGGATAAGATCCAGTTGTTGGCTACTGCCATTGTGGATTTGGCGGAATATGGTATTATCAAAGAAACATTAGATGTTGCTGTTCCAATGAACAGCAAGAGGACCTTTAGCAACACTTCTCAGCCACTTTTGTTTATCAAAATTGATCGAATTTATAAGGGTCGAAACAGCTCTTCATCGAGAGGCAGCCTGTCAAAAGAGCAATCATTGGACAGGAAGGGAAGTGAGTCTGTTTCTGCTCTGATGGATGAAGAGTATGCTGAGGAAGCTGAGGTTGCTTCACTCACTGATGATGATGTTTCCTCGCACTCATCTTTGACCGTTTCTTCTTCAACTTTGGAATCTAATGGAAGTTCACTTCCTCGAAATGAAGAGGTAACTTTTAGTTAGTATTTCCTAAGAAATCTTCAGATTGGGTCTATTCTATTTTCTTTCCCTTTTGTGTGTTATGGCATTTCTTTATACATGCTGGAAATCCTCTTTTTGAGAGGTAAAAGTTTAGGTTGATGCTCCTATTTCATGCAGTTTTTTCTTGGGGTCAGAACCAACGTGTCTATATCTGCCCTTAGACCATGATGCTGTTGCATGGCCTTACAGTCAGCCTAATGGGATGGCTTGAGTTTTCTTTAATGAGTAAAATTGCACTAGCTAATATAGTAATTGGAACTGAATTGCAGATTGAATCAGATGGCAAAGGAGAAGTTACAGGGGATACCTTGGCTTCGAAATTGAACCTTGAAAGAACAGATATGCTGACACAGACTGCACAATGTAAAGATTCTAAGGGGAATTCATCTTTCTCATCATCAGCAGATGTGTCATCAGTGTCAACTGACTTTGAAAGCTCGGGAGGTGCTCGTGCTTCCGCATCTAATTCTCATAGTTCTAGTTCACCTGTACGAGCAAATGTTCTCACCCCTAAAGTTCATTCGTCTTCCCCATCCTTGGCTAATGAAAGTACACTGGAGGAACCCAATAAAAGAAGCAATGACAGTGAAGATTTATCTCGGAAGGTTCAGGTAAATGTTGCTAATAAAGGAACCACAATTAAGTATAATGGTCAAAGTAAGGAAGATATATCTGGTAGTTCCAAGGCCAAACTGGCATCTTCAGCTAGTGGTCCTCATGTGGTTGATAAGCGGGACTCTAATGATTCTAATGATTATCCAGCTGATGGAGAAGAAGATAGGAAAGCCCAAAGAAATGGCAAAATTTTCTCTGAAGAGGCTTTAGTTACTTGTGATGCATATGACAATTCTTTGGAAGGAAACTCAGGATATGATTACCTAGAAAATGTACATGAAGGACAATACTTGGAAGAGAAAAGGTATTCTACTGAAGATGAAAGATTGGATATTCATTCACCAGATAATTCTTTAGGCCAGGGGAGTCTTGGTGCAAAAGCCAATGTCCTAAAAGGTGACAGGCTAAAGCATGTGAAGTCTGTTCGATCTTCGCCAGACTCAGTTAGGAGCAATGGATTGTTTAGCAATAACCAGCATTCAGAATTCAAGGAAATTGGCATTCCAGGGGATGTGCAGCTCGGAGCTGGAACCTTCAGAAGCAAATCTAGCAATGAGAGGAAAGATGCTAAGGTATATTTAAAGGATACTAAAAGTGCTATTTTGGATAACAAAATGCAGCAGCTGGAACACAAGATAAAGATGCTTGAGGGAGAGCTCAGAGAAGCTGCTGCTGTTGAGGCTGCTCTGTATGCGGTAGTTGCTGAGCATGGAAGCTCCATGAGTAAGGTGCACGCTCCAGCTCGGCGCCTTTCCAGACTGTATCTTCATGCTTGTAAGGAAGGCTTCCATTCAAGGAGAGCGAGTGCAGCAAGAAGTGCTGTTTCTGGACTTGCTCTGGTTGCAAAAGCATGTGGAAATGATGTTCCAAGGTACACTCAAGTCATATATTCATGTTCTGCTTAAACATTCTTTATCATCGTTTTGCATGAACATTTTGAATTCTGCTAAATCTAATTTCTCAATTATCCTGTATTTTTAAGCTGGATTCTCCCAAAAGATTTTTCACTTGTAATAACTAGCCATTCTGAATGTTCATTGATGGGCCCGAGTTGAAAGAAAGGAAGGGGGAGAGTGGGAAAGGCAGGAAAGGAAACCTTTCCCCAAATACCGCAAACTGAGGAGTGAAATTTGAAAATTTGAGAGCCCTTCTTCTATTGATGTTTATAATGGGTAAAAAACTAATATCTCTTGGAATGCCAAACTTGGTGAGCAATATTGTTGGTTAGAGGCTGGTCTATGTTGCTGTGTCTTGCCACTTAGCTTAAATAATGAAGCTATAATAAGTTCACGGTATTATGACTGTCTCATGAATTCATATGTCTTATGGATGATGATTTACAGGTTGACATTTTGGTTATCAAACTCGGTTGTGTTGCGAGCAATTATAAGTGAAAGCATTGGAGATTCAGAGTTACCTATTTCTGCTGGACCCATTGAAAGAAATGGAGGAACAGGAAAGAAACAGGTATCATCTTCATTGAAATGGAAACAGTCCTCTCCTAGCAAAAAAGAAAATAAACTTATCGCATTTGGTAGTTTTAATGACTGGGACACCCCACGTGCCTTCATTTCTGCCCTGGAAAGGGTTGAAGCATGGATCTTTTCCAGAATCATCGAGTCTGTCTGGTGGCAGGTACTACGTTCACTCTGTTTCTCCCTTTCCACTTATCTAGTTTGTCAATAAAAGACATGATGGCACACTGAATGTCACAAACGTCGATAATCATCTGACCAAATTATGTTTCTCAGACTCTGACTCCACATATGCAATCAGCAGCTAGAAAGGAAATGGATAGAGGTATGGGCTCTGGCTCTGGTAAAAGCTATGGGAGAATATCTAGTTTAAGTGATCAAGACCAAGTGAACTTATCATTAGACCATTGGAAGAACGCTTTCAAGGATGCCTGTGAAAGACTTTGCCCAGTTCGAGCTGCAGGCCATGAATGTGGCTGCTTGCATTTGCTGTCTAGATTGGTAATGCTCATTTTTGAAGAATTGATTAACAAGTTTGACATACTAACAATTTATTTTGTAGTGGAGGATGGCAGCTGAAACTCTCAGCCTTCTCCTTGGTGGATTTTTAGCATTCAAGGAGCATAAAGTTGTTTGTATAGGATAAGAGACTTTAGAAAGGCATAGAAATTATAAACTATTATTAACTTCTAAAAAAGATAAAGTGATTTTAGTCTTGCTTCTCATCATGGCGACTGCTAAATGATTTTACTTTTTCTGTACTGTTTGTGATAGTTGCTTAACTTGCTTTGTCATCTTATCGGTAACTATGACTAGTCTTTTTCGCCACCTTATGATTTTTGTTTCAATATGTTATAATTCATCTCTATTATGCATCTAGATAATGGAGCAATGTGTGGCTAGATTAGATGTGGCTATGTTCAATGCCATTCTTCGTGATTCTGGCGATGAGATCCCTACTGATCCTGTGTCTGACCCCATTAGCGATCCTCTGGTGCTTCCCATTCCAGCTGGGAAAACAAGTTTTGGTGCTGGTGCACAACTGAAAAATGCGGTATGCAAATGTTGTAGACTCTTGTTATTTTTTGACTGAGATCATTGTATATTTATATTATTTTTATGCTATCAGATAACAATTATGAAATCTCAACTGGTAGTTAAATCTAAACTTGCAGACTTTTAATAGTATTACTTTTCTTTGTTGTTATGTGCTGACAGGGCTGGAGTTTGTTTGGCATGCATGCCTTTCCTCCTGCTTTGCCAGGCTATTTGAAATTTTACATAGCTGAGCTTATCAAATTAGATTTTTTATGTCCACTCTTAATGATAGTGACTCATCCTCTGAAGTAAAGTAATTCTTGTTGAATTTCACTTTTTTGGATGTCAGATTGGAAACTGGTCGAGATGGTTGACTGACCTCTTTGGCATAGACGACGACTCAGTTGGAGATGAGAATGATGAGGATGACAAGGACGAGCGACAAGACACATCCTTAAAGTCTTTCCATTTGCTTAACGCATTGAGTGATCTCATGATGCTTCCCAAGGACATGCTCCTAAATAGATCTATCCGAGAAGAGGTTTGACGTCCTAGCTTTAGATCTTTTATTTAATTCCACGGTCATTTCTCACGTTTATTAACTGAGCTTGATGTTTACTTTCTAAGGTATGTCCAACATTTGGTGCAACATTAATCAAGAGAGTTCTTGACAACTTTGTCCCAGACGAGTTTTGCCCTGATCCAGTTCCAGATGATGTGCTTCAAGCCCTGGAGACTGAGGTTAGTCATATATAATCTTGAAGTACTCCTAGCTTAGGCATTTGCCACATGCACCTAACTCAACTTTAGAGGTTCATTTATGAATTATGATGTTTCCTCGACTTACCTACTCAGGCTAAGTACTTTGGTAGAATTCTAGTCTATGAATGGTTTCCTATAGTACTTGCTTTTGACAACCTATAGCCCTTAGAAGATTTGAAAAAGACCTTTCTGCCTCTATTTTGCTTCAGGATCCTGTTGAAGCCAGGGAAGGGTCTATCACAAACTTTCCATGTGCTGCATCTCCTCCTGTTTATTTGCCACCGTCAGCAACTTCTGTTGCTCAAATCATTGGAGAAGTTGGAAGTCAATCTCAGCTGAGAAGAAGTGGATCCTCAGTTGTCAGAAAATCATACACAAGTGATGATGAGCTCGATGAATTGAATTCACCCTTGGCTTCAATCTTCATTGACGGCTTCCGATCATCACCTGTTCAGTCAAAGCCTAACTGGATATCAAAGGGAAATGGCTATCAAAATGCTATCAGATATGAACTCCTACGAGATGTGTGGATTAACTCTGAATGATTGTAGGTCATCATCATGTATTAATGAGTGTACAAAAGTTGACACTGCCCTTTGAGCTGTAAATAGGTAAATTTTGGTTCATTGTATTCTATATTGGTGTTTCTGTATAAAAGAAAAGGTTGACCATTCTTGTAGTTTTCGCCTTCACTGAAGCCATAAGTAATAAAGGTTCTCAACAAAAACAACCTACGAAGAGACACTAGCATTTTTGTTTTTAATGTAACTATAGTTTGACCTCTTTCAGGCGGTGGAAAAAAATGTGATTTTGCTTGTTCTGATTCCCCAACTTCAGGCTGAAATGTGACTAAAATAGTATAAACATGGCAAAAACAATCAGCTAAATGGTATTCTTAGAAGTGGACTGGCGTTAATATGCTTACTAATAACCTTTTCTTGCTCAATGTTTCAACCAAGATCATTTCTGGGAATGGGATGGTAGGAGACTTGAGACCTGAAATTTGTTCATCAAAATGAATTCTAACCATTAGGCATGCTATGATCAACTATATAGTTCTTGTTTACCATATTGAAAAAAGATGGATACAATGATTGATTGAACTCCGAAGTGAGCATGCAAACAAAATAAGTATAATAAAAAGATTTGATCGAAATGGAAGAGATTGTATCCTTTATATCATATAATATATAGGCGGTCATACAGGCCGATAATCATCTCTGCTCTTCATCTCTTAGCCAAAATTACATTACACATCTAAACTGCATAGTGAACACTTGAAAGGGAAACAAAAATTTGAGGCAAATCCAACTTGTGGTGTCTGCCACACTCAAAACTTAGCTATAACTCATCTTACATATTTACTACCACGCCGGAATATATCAATTTGAAGTAAAGCAGCTACTTGGTTTAAAGAATAACGAAGTTTATGCTGTCAGCTTCTGAGAAGAACTCAGAGCATTCATGTGCTGGAGGCGTAATGCAGCCAACAGACCTTGCCATGCATCTCCTGGTGCACCAGCGACCGGATAGTTGAGAAGCTTCTTTTGCTTACTGTAGTAATCTTCCACTGACTTGGCCTGTTAAGATAAGAGAATTGTCCACTTAAGAGTTCGTCTCATAGATGATATTGTACATCAAAGAAATTTTATGTTATCGCATTTCGCAAGTCAAAGCATACAGAAAGGACTACCAAATAATCAAACCCAGAAGAGATAATCTAGGCCAAGCCAAGGGGCCTAAAGACTAAAGTAAACTCTAACAGCCAGCCAAATCTATAACATGTTCAGTGAGTTACATAAAACTACATTAAGACAACCAAATCAAACAGGGATATTACCTGCTCTGAGAATACATGGGCATTTTCCTTCCAGGAGCTTCCTACATTCTTAGAGTTGCCAATGCGAAGATGCTCACTTTCTGATTTCTTCTTCAACAAATACTCTTCAGTACATTTAAAGTTCACAACAAGATCGATATCAGCAATTTGGTCAAGAATCTCCTGAAAAGACCAAAATCCAAAACAATGAGAATGAGCAATATGGCACATAAAAAGGAAAATAACCTATAGCAGACCATTACATTCAGCTTAAAAATAAGATATTGATTTGCTAATCACATTGAAGATGCAATCAGAGTACATCGAAACAGAAACTGTAAGATGACTTACTGCTTGGATTCTGGTACGAGGAATTCCATCAAGGATGAAACCATTTTCGCCTTTATAGTAATTTTCTTCAAGTCTCTTTGACAACAGGCCAAATATTACATCCTCAGGAACAAGCTTCCCTTCATTTACAGCATTTGCAATCTGAACTACCAACAAAATCGAAAGGACATCAACAAATTAGCATTCTTCAATACAATCAGCACAATTAGTACTATTAAAACATTCAAAAGTTTCTTCCTTTCATATACAAGAATCAGAAACGCTAGCAATCAAACAATCAATTTTCAAAATTCTCAAACTTTTAAACACAAAAACCAATCTTTTCCTAAAGTTCAAATGAAAATTGCAAAAAACAATTCTAATTTACGAAGAAAAATAAAACTTTGAAAAAGACACAAATTTATTCATAGAAAACTAAACAAATTCCAATGAAAAGTGATGAGAAAAGAGACTAGACCTGTTTGTAAAGAGAAGAGTGAGGATTAAGCTCTTGAGTAACAAGGGTACCCATTGAAATATGAGGAACTTCTAGAAGCTTCGAAAGCCTTTCAGCATAAGCATGGCGTTTCGCTCCTGGCTCTCCTATAAGCACCCACTGAACTCCCCTCTCCGGCGCCGAGCCACCAACGTCAACCTTGGGCTGAGCCGGGCGCTGATCCCGGTGAGCTTGTTCATACTCGTAATAGTCATAGTCATAATCAAGCTCCAAGGCAGCCGCTGATCCGAAAGCTCGGAGCCCATGTCGAACCGGTTTAACGGCAGCGGAAGCTGCGGCTGTTGCAACTCGGAGTTTGGGCAGCCAGGCCATGGTGGTGGCGGTAGGGTTTTAAGGAGAGAAAGAGAAGGAAATGGTAAACAGATGTTAAGAGAAAGTAACATCTTTTTTTTCTTATTTTGTGGGGAGAAAAGTGAGGGACTTGGAAAATGCCACTGCTTCAGTTGGAAAATCACGAATTTACCAGTGACAGATGTCATCACTCTATTGGTTCGGTGGATATAGAAAGATGAACAGGTAGCTGTGAATCATGGAAATGTCGTGTTGTCACGATATGATTTGTGGTTGAGAAGAGGAAAATTCACGTGTAAACTGTCGGGGCGTAGGGAGTCCGAGAGACATGGAAATTTTTAGGGTTTAGAGGATGACACGTGGATGTCGTAGGAAGGGTCAAAAGAACTTTTTGGGCGGGGATTATTATGCTTTGCTTTGAACCACGTGGCAAATGCAGTCAGAGATTTTTCCGGCCCAAATTTGCCAAATTAAGAACTTTTTAGTAAGCCCAAAATAATAGCCTACACTGCCCAAAACCCTTTGGGCTTCAAGTTTTTTGAGGTAAGTTACAAATGATGATTAGTTCACGAAGATTCTAGTATTTGTTGTGGTTGGATTTTGAATTAATCAAGATTTAATATGATTATTAAATATTAAAGGTTTATATTATTTTTTTAGTGATTAATAAGGAAATTATATTGTCTTAATCATAGTAATTTGTTTATAAAATGTAATAAAGGAACTAAATTTATCTTTTTAAAGAATAATATCTTATAAAGAGTGGGTGTCTATTTGAAATATGATGTAGTTTGACTTCAGATTAAACGAGATATAATGTGATTGTTTGGTAGGGGAACTTGTATCATTATAAAGAAGATTATATTGTGTTACTTTTTTTAAAAAAAAATTAAGCAATAAGAGTAATTAAATTTGTCCTCCTATATATATTATCTTTACTTTATTTTTTATCCACCAAAAAAGGAAAAAAAAAGAAGAAGAAGAAGAAGAAGAGTGCCCATAATCACTCTTTAAACATCTTTAACAAATATAAAGTTTGCCAATGCTGCAGATATCACGTTTTGCCTTTGGATAAGATGGGTATATATATATTCGAAGAATAATGAATGAAAATTTGACAAATAATAAAGGTGGCCATTGGACATTGACCATTCTGGTAATTATAGTGTTTGCATACCTTCGCCACTTTGGAATCATTCACTTTTTCAAGCTTTTTCCATGGAACATTTGGAATGAATTTGAGCAAATGGTGGTTCAACTTCAAATTCCACAAAACTTGTTTTCATAAGCAATACAAAAATATCCAAACAATCTCTTTAATAAGCTGGCATTTTTATGCTTTTTGAACTCTATTAAAGTGGGATAAACTTATAGGGTGAAACTTTAGGGAGATAGTATAGGGCATCTCTTTTTATTTTTATTATGCATTTAAATGAGCAAGTATACATAACGATACTACAAAGTAAAGACCAATATGTCAAATTAAAAAAGTAGTGATAGAGAATAGATTTGCTTTAGCTTTTCCTTTATCTTTATAATAATTTATTCATGTAATTTTGCTTTATATGTTCCGAAAGATGATGCATTGATGCTGATGTCAAATTAAGAAAACAGTACAGATTAGATATGCTTTAGCTTTTGCTTTATCTTTACAATAGTAAAACTTTTATTTATATTCATTTAGCTTTTAATATTCCCACATAAATATGAAGCTAAACTTTTGACGCCCTATCTTGGTTCCAATCTTGTGAATATAATGTAACATGTGATTAGTCCCAACTATTTTGCTTTGCTCCAGAAGATGCATTTCAACTAATATGGAAATGATTACCACTTTTGTTTGCTGATGTGAAGATTGAAGCAAGAAGCTGCAATTTTCAATTTAGTAAGCACGATTATGAACATCTTTAATTACAATTCACATGTCATTTTGATATCTATAACTAATATTTCTTATTATTCTCTTCTTTTTCTTAATTCCCTCTTTGTCTTGAAGGAATTCTTCCATTAAGGAAGGGAGAAATGAAGAACACAAGTATGAAATCATTGGATAAAACAGATCATGAAGTTATATCCATCACTTGTTCAAGTGAATCACTGGCATCTTCCTTAGAAAATATGATGGGAGAGACTACTTTCATGTCACCAAGGTGTTGCATCTTCAAGACACCAAGCATTCTTTACAGGCACAATGAAGAAGCCTATATCCCCAATGCATTTTCAATTGGGCCATTTCACCATGGCAAACCAAGCTTGACAGATACAGAAAAGATCAAATCCAAGTATTTGCAAGGCCTTATTTGTCGATCACATTCACCAGAGGCAAGGCTAAGGCAATGCATTGATGTCATCATCGAGGTTGAGAATGAGGCTCGCGAGTGCTATGCAGGTAAAATTGGATTCAGTTCAGAAGAATTTGTTAAGGTTTTGGTTCTTGATGCTTGTTTTATAGTGGAGTTGTTCCGAAAAGATGCTAATTTGGTACCCAAAGATGAAGATGACCCAATATTTACCATGTCTTGTATGCTCCAATATTTATGGCATGACTTGATTTTGCTTGAAAATCAGATGCCTTGGTTAGTTCTTGAGCGAATTTTTAGCCTTACTGCTAGTCCAAGTGAAAGCAAGTCCCTTGTTGAACTTACCCTTGAATTTTTCGGTAACATTTTCTCATCTGATAAACATTCCATTGAACCTCACCTTCTTGCCACCCAAGAAATCAAACATATTCTTGACTTGTTAAGGAAGTCATTGATTTTAGCCTATAGAGGTGAAGATTATCATCATTGTTTGGGATGGCAACCCTTTCCTTCAGCCACAAGCATCAAAAAAGCCGGTATCAAATTTAGGAAAGTTTCATCCAGTAGCATATTGGACATAAGATTCAGAAATGGGATCCTTGAAATGCCATCTTTACTGATTCAAGAAACAACAGAAACCATCTTTAGAAACCTTATCAGTTTCGAGCAATGCTATCCGAATTGTTCTCCTCGAGTCACGTCTTATGCCATACTTCTAAGTCACCTCATCAACACTCCCAAGGACTTGAACATACTTTGTGATAATGGAATTATAGATAATTGGCTGATTCCTGAGGACTCAACCAAGTTCTTTAAGACGCTATATCATGATTCTTATGTGAAAGAGTTCCATTATTTGAGACTTTGCGAGCAAGTGAATGGATATTGCCATAATTGGGGGTCTAAATGGCATGCCCTTTACCGGAAAAACTATTTTGGTAAGCCATGGGCTATTGTTCTGCAATTTTTTGTGGCTACCCTTTTGATTCTCACTTTCATTCAGACCTACTTCATTGTCTTCAAATAGGAGCTCTCTCCCTATGTACCCAAAAAAAAATAGGAGCTCTCCCCAAAAAGGATTGTAACATGTATTTGTAATGTAAAATTTCTATCTCCATGACAATTAAGTTCATAGAATGTACATTTTTAGTACATAAGCCATTATATGTAATGTTGTTGATTTGCCTCTTGCCCAAGTTTGATTTTTTTCAGGTTGACAAAATCAAAAGTACTTTGCCTTCTTTCCTTCTAAACTAAAAAGAAACTATTGAAACCTGAATCATTGCAAGAAGAGGATATCAAAATGGTAGTTTTTGCAACATTAATTTTTTCTGTGAATTTCTCACTCTGTTAGCAAATGTATATGGTTGCAATAGTCTGTAATGGCTAATGCTAAAAGTAAAAGAATGTTGGGAAATTGGATTTATATAGAAACTGCAGATTACATAAATTCTGGTAATTAGTCCAATATTCTTTTATTTTATGGTCAAGTCCAGTATTTTATATAGGGGAGAAAGTATGAAATTCTCTAACACCAGCCTTTGTCTACCCAGGAACAGGGGAGGAAGTGATATAATTTTATATATTATATATATGATTTCAGCTTAATATATCCTAATTTAGTAAACATATTAACTCGATTAGCTCATTAATTTGGCTACTGCTGAACCCGGTTTTATATAAAGGGTGTGTTTGGGATATGATGATGGATAGAATTGGATAAGACTAGATCGATCCTAAAATCGAAACACATACTGAAAGCATATATTCTAAGGAAGACCCTTTCAATATCAGGACTTGAAGTTCTAAGATGCTAAAAGGATGAACCTTTAGTAGTGGGGGGTTTTTAGTAGTACTCAAACAATTTCCCTTATTTTTACCAAACATAATATTTTTTACCGGAAGTTATCAAAGATAGGCTATGGAAGAGGATTCAGAGTTGGAATGGTAAATTGTTATCGATAGCAAGTAAGGTTCTAATGATTCAAGCGGTAGCTCAGGCAATCCCAACATATCTAATGAGCTGTTTCAAGTTCCCTAAGTCCTTCTTACATGAGCTTAATATGTTGATTGCGAAATTCTGGTGGGACGGGACTAACTTGAAGAGGAGGATACATTGGAAATCATGGGATGACCTTTGTGTCTCAAAGATGGATGGGGTCTAGGCTTTAGGGATTTTGAGGCCTTTGATTTATCGTTGCTCGCAAAGCAGTGCTGGCGGTTGATTCGGAATGAACATTCATTATGTTATCAAGTATTTCGGGCTAAGTACTTCAGAAATGGCACTTTCATGAAGGCGAGCTTAGGACACAACCCATCTTTTGTGTAGAGAAGTCTTTTAGCTGGGCGGGAGGTTCCAAAGAGTGGTTGTCGATGGAGAATAGGGGACAGTACAAAGATTGACATATGGAGTGATAAATTGGATTAATAAGCCGCCAACATATAAGCCACAACCACTACCGGGAACTATTTGCCAGGCGAATCCAGTCAGCTCGTTAATGGATTCTAGTGGGCATTGGGACCTAGATCTGTTAAGTGAATTATTTGTTCCAGAGGATGTCAATCGTATCCTTTGTATTCCTTTAAGCTGATTGCCTTATAGGGACACTCTCATTTGGAATGAGTCCTCTAATGGGATTTTTACAGTAAAGAGTGGCTACCACATTGCTAGGAAGTTGCTGGGTAAAGAGTTGAATTCATTAGGCTCTAGACAGGTGCGATGGAGAATTGTATGGAATGCTGCTGTGATGCCAAAGATTCGGTATTTTATGTGGAGACTGATGCATAATATACTGCCAACAAAACCTCAACTGCAGCAGAAAGGGGTCCCGATTGATGGTGCTTGTGATGTATGTCTTTTTGAGGAAACATCAATTTACCACACCATGTTTCAGTGTCAATTTAGCAGAGCAGTATGGGAAATAGCATGTCTTGGCTGCTGGGTTATTTAGACAGTTGGTATGTTAGAGATGATTGTTAGGGGCCAATTTGTGATGGGTCCAAAAAGTCCTATAAAGCCCATATTTTTACACAAAGCCTCAACTTCTCTTAGCCCAAATCAAACACAAAATACCCAAAGCCATTATTTCTTAATTATTGGGTCCCCTCTTAATACCCATTGTTTGCTACAAAGCCTATTTCTTTCCTAAAGGGCATTATTTCATCAAAGCCCATTATCCATTAAAAGCCCATTACTCACAATTAATTAAATAGCCCATAAACATGGCTATTTAAAATCCCATTTTAGCTCCAAAGGGGGGGGATTCACTATTCATCATCTCCCTCCCCAAAACCAAAAGAGACATTCTCTTCAAGTCTCACCAAACACTTTCCTTACCACATAAACACTATTTGTGGCTTCCTAAATTCCCATCTAAGCCTCCAAAGGTATCTTTTATTTCTCCTTTAGACAAACCATTGTGGTGTTTACTCCAATAATGGTGGTCACCATTTGATTGTAAGAACCCATGTATATCAAGAGGTAGCTCAAATCATGATGGCCGGCCTAGAATGGTAAGTCCCCCATGGTTTCTTTCGCACTTAAGCGAGCCATGGCAAGTGGTAACTCCAACAAGGGCAATCATCATTCGATTGTGAGAACCCATGAATATCAAGAGGTAGCTTAAATCATGGTGGCCAGCCTAGAATGGTAATCCCCATGGTGCAATACAAAGCCCACATCTATGTGGCAATACAAAGCCCACATCTACGTGGCAACACAAAGCCCACACCTATGTGGCAATACAAAGCCCACATCTATGTGGTAACACAAAGCCCACATCTATGTGGCGATACAAAGCTCACACCTACGTGGCAATACATTGGTGATCGAGTACTATGTGGCAAGGCATCATGCTACCGCCATGATCAAAAGCTCCATTCGGCCATCCATGATAACTTTGTGATTTCAGGGGTCTGCTGGGAGATTACTGTTCATGACTTTTGTTGGGATGCTAAGCCCACTATTTGGCACTATGGGACCCACAACAAGCTGACGTGGCAAACCCCAAGGCATGTTAATGATGGGGCTAGCTAAAAGGTAGATTTATGTTTTTGGCCTCTGCTGGAAGATTACTGTTCATCGGCCTCTGCTGGAGTACCGGGCCCACTATCGGGTTCTACTGGGGCCCACAACAGAGTGACATGGCAACACATGATCAAACTATGCATGGGAGTCACCCATAGGGAAGTATTCCTCCATTTAATCTATTTCCCTTAATTATATTATCTATTCATCTATTTCCATTATTTATCATCTATTTATTGAAGTCATCTATATCAATGACTAACAAGTGTGCTTTGTGGCATCATGTAGGTGCTGACACGTGGCCCCAAGCCCATGTCCATGGGGGATTTAGTTGGGAGCATGGTTTGGTTGGTTATGAGGTAATTGTTGTTTTCTAATTATTTTTAGTCAAATCCTTAACTTAAATGCTTGGGTAAGTTAATGGTGATTGACATAAAAATGATTAGAAGGGGAATAGTGACCTTGGGAAGCTTATACACGTTACCACCACATAATTGAAGGGAATCTTGTCATAAGCATTAAATGCTTGTCCTTGAGCATTAAATGCTGATGGGAGAGGAAACTTGTGAAAAGGAAATACACATTGGATATGCAGTAGTAGAGGGCAGACCGCTGGATATTCGTCTGACAGCAAGTGCACTCCAGCTGTAAGCCAATACCAGCTTTTACAGAACCTTTTGCTACAGTCAAATGCTCAGCAGATCCAAGAAGTATTAATCGGGTAGAAGGAGCTGTCCCAAGTGGCTGTATCTGACACACGATCTGACAACAGTACTGGCTCCGCTGATGAAACCTGAGATGAATTTTCCTTGGCCTCCACTCCAAGTTTCTGCAGTTCCCTTAGCAGACCGGTCCGTTTGGAAATACAAGCTATTACCACAATGGGTAAAAACCAATCTCCTTTTGCCTATAAATAGTGCTCATCTTTCACCATTCCATTTATGACACAATATCCATTAAGGAGGGGGAAACTCTACTCAATTCTCCACTCCACACTCTCAGTCTACATTAAAACTCTTTCTCTCTTTACCCTCTCTACACTAAAGCTCTTTCTCTCTCTCTACACTAAAGCTCTTAAATCCTCCATTTCCATTCCTTCCCTCATAAATCCATACACTATATCCTAAAACCACTTCATCCCTTACAAACTTACTCCATAACCGTATTTTCAAAGACCTCAATTGTTCTCTTTCTCAAGCTCTCAAGCTCTCCACTCAAGCCATCAAGAGGCTCCATTTCCGTGCTCTTTGAAGAAGAGAAAGTTCAAGGGGAGATTCCATAGAGACCATGAAGGAGGTGTAAATTGTGTTAGCCAAGTCCTATTCCCAAGTGCAACAAGCTACCTCTTCTCTCCCAAACGTCTATTACTATTTCCTTTTTCATTATTATCTCTGCTACTAACCTTATATTTTCTCTTTTTCCACAAAGTGTTACTTTCTTCTTGGATTATCCTTTGTTCTTCATTGTTAGTGGTGTACAGCTGTCTGTTTGCTGTGGGACTACCTTGCTGACGTGTCATTCTGCCGAGGAGGAGGTTCTGCTGTTGGAAAGTGCTGCTGGGCACTTTCACCAAAGTCTTATCCTTCATCAACAAAGGAGGTCAACAACATGACTAACCTGGTGTAACCTTGCTGACGTGTCACTCTGCCAAGGAGGAGGTTCTGCTGCCTAGAAGTGCTACTGGGCACTTCAACCGAAGTTCTGTTCTTTATTAACAAAGGAGGTCAGAAGCATGGCTAACCTGGTGCAACCTTGCTGACGTGTCACGCTGCCAAGGAGGAGGTTCCGCTGCCGAGAAGTGCTGCTGGGCACTTCAACTGAAGTTCTGTTCTTTATCAACAAAGGAGGTCAGTAGCGTGGCTACTGTGGTAAAACGTTGTTGACGTGTCATTCCACCAAGAAGGAGGCACTTCTGTCGAGACACGCTGTTGGGTATTTCGATCAAAGTTTTGTTCTCCTTTCAACAAAGGAGGTCAGCGGCGCAGTTCCCGAGGTGCAACGCTGCTGAGGTGTTGTTCTGCCAAGAAGGAAGCATTTCTGTCTAGAGGTGCTGCTGGATCCCAGAAGACAAGACCCTGCTGAAACACGAGTCTAATTAAAACTTCAAAGGTGGGAAGACTTGGAGACCTGGGTCTTCCTTTATACTTGACTCAGAACTCAAAATAGGGGGTGAAGACCAATTCCTTATCCATTGATACTTGCTAGAGGTTAATCTAGCTGGCGACTCCATCCACGTGTATAAGGTGATTTGGCGCCACAACAACATAAGGTGCCACGTTATCTCTGCTGATAAAAAGACCCCCAACAATGATTTTTGGGACTGTTTTTTGGAAAAAGGCTAGCCAATTAAGATCGGTTGAGCTTGTTATTACTACGTTGTAGAAGATTTGGTTCAACAGGAACAAAGTTCTTCATGACAAGATCTGCTCTTTTCCTGCGTCTTTGTGTACATCAGTAGCTAGATTACTCAGTGAGTATGAGGCGTCTCAGAAAAGGAATGCATTGCCGAGGTAGCCTGGTATGATCCCAAAATGGCTCCGCCTGAAGGTTGAGTCAAGCTAAATACTGATGCGGCATTTAACTGCTAGAACCAAGAAGCTGGACTCGGTGTGGTTATTCGAATGCTGCAGGCCAAGTTCTCTTCAGTGTTGCCGCTAGGGATAGATAAGGTTCCTAATGTTTTATTTGCAGAATTCTATGCTGTAAGATTTGGTCTTATTTTGGCACATGTGCATGGTTTTATTTCTTGTGAGGTGGAGAGTGATTCGTTGCAGGCTATCATGGAGATTAACAGAGTAGATTCCTCTCTTTGGGAAGGGGTATGTTGATACATCAAATTCGGAACTTAGCTTCTCTTTTTCATTTTTGCTCTTTTAGCCATGTAAATAGGATAGCTAATGGGCTTGCTCATAACTTGGCTCATTTACCTTGTGATGTTAATTCTAATTTTGTCTGGTATGGAGTACCTCTGCACGTGTGTAACTCTGATATTTAAAATAATGAAAATTACTTTCTTTCTAAAAAAAAATATTTTTTAATGATTAATTTAATCTCACTATGATGGCAGTTTAACCGCCACCAATAATTTTAATCTCTCCATCATCAATCACACCGCTACACCATCATCAATCAAACCACTACACCGAACAAGGCTTAAATGGCTTATATAGCATTTTGCCCTCTAAATATGTGTTGATAGACGTTTTGCCCTCTCATTTTTTATTTTGGACCTATTACCCATGATCTTTTATTTTGGTCCTCTGTTGCCATCTCATTTTTCATTTTTCTCGAATTCATCTCTCTTTATGGAGAAATTATTAAGAGGTCAAGTTTAATGATCTTGTTATCTCAAAACCCTTTGAACCTTATTAGGGCTTACACTACAATTATAATCTTCAGGCCCAAAATCATTGTGGGCTTATATATTTCATAAGATTTTATTGTATTTAAGGATGACCCAAATACCAAAATAATATGGTAGTTTTTTTTTTTTTTTTTTTTTTTTTTTTTTTATGGTAGGTTTAGTAGCAAATTTTTCATTCTATTCTAGCTTGACCTAAGCGTTCACCAATCTCTTTTAAAGCAATTGAAATCTCGCTTAGGTCAATAGTTTTCAACTCCCAAAGCAAGCAAATTAATTAAGCTTTAAGCTTTTAAGAATTCAAGATGTCGTCGTCGAAGCTGTTGAAGGTAGGAGACGGTGTTGAAAAATTGTCAACAGATTGCTGGCAATTGGTATTCCATCGTCTTAACAATGATGAGTTGAAAGCGGTATCTTTGGTCTGTAAAGATTTCTTGACAAACTCAAATCTGGTCAAGAAAAGCTTGGATGTTGTTAACCCCAACGTTAACATCCTCTCTCAACATCTCAAGCGGTTCCCAGAACTCAAAACCATTGATTTCAGCGCGTTTCGAGGTGATTTTGATGAAGCAATTCGCGAGGTTGCGCGCTCTGGCTTAAGTCTTGAATCTCTGACGTTTGGTGAAGAAGCAACTTTCAAGACGGAGAGTTTAAGAGAGTTGGGATCAAATTCGAATTCATTAAAGACTTTGAATTGCTTCGAAACAGAATGTCTCAATGACAATGATCTTGTGGTGATAGCCAATTCGTTTATGAATTTAGAAGAACTCAGTATTGGTCATTATAATCTAAACAGCAAGCAGAATATTTCATCCAATGGAATTGAAATTTTGGCATCAAGACTTAAGGTATTAAAGACAATTTCTTTAGATGGATTGCAAGACATTTCGGATCAGTGTCTTATTGCTTTGTCTGTGAATTGTGTTTTCCTTAAAGATGTTAGCATATTTTGTTCTGCCGGTATAAATAACGTGAGAGTGACAGAATATGGCATTGGTATTTTGCTTCGGAATAGGACCAACTTAGAAGCTCTTTGCATCAGTGATATCAACCAAGATCCTTCTGAAATCACCATTGAAAATTCAATTAGCCATGCCAAAAGCTTAACATCCCTCGGTTTTACTGACATGAGAATTTCTGACAAGCTTCTTATGGAAATTGCAAAGGCAAAGCTTCCATTGAAGGATCTTGACCTTAGCTTTTGCACGAATTTTACTGCTTCTGGGCTACTTTCGGTTCTTACGTCCAATACTCTCAGAAAGTTAGCTATCATGGATTGTACCAAAGTGGATATGGATATGGTTGTTTTAAATGGAAATATAGGCAATCTCACTCACATTGAATTCTCAAACAATCTGACCAAGTCGACACTGTTCCTACTGCCAACCAAGTGTCCTTCACTAGTGCAAATGAATATTGATGATGTAGAACTGGTTGGAGGGGCTGAAAATCTTTCCTTGTGCAAAAATCATAATATCCAAAATCTTCATTTGCGTTTAACTGATGATGATGATGATGAATTACTCCAACTATTTGTGCTCAGGTTTCCTAACTTAAGGGTTCTTGCTTTGACTTACTGTGACAAAGTCACCAGCAAAGCCATTGAAGCTATCTTGAAGCGTTGCAAGTTCATTACAAGCCTTAAATTGAGACAATACCGGAAATCAATGATCATCGAGGCGGATTCAGAACTTTCCGAGCTTAATTTGGAGATTTTAGAACTAACAGATTCATACATAGATGATGAAGGGCTTGGTGTAATAGCAAGGAAATGTCCTCGATTGATGTATTTATATTTGTGGCGTTGCAAGAACGTGACCACAAGGAGCATAAAAAATGCAGTCCAAAACATCAAAACTTTGACAGACTTACATTTGTCTGATTGTAATAAGGTAAATTCAGGTGAGCTTTTGGAATGGATGTTATCTACTGGCTCCTTAGCTTCTCTCAAGCAAATTACTCTTCCTCTTCACCGAGAGATGGATGCTACTGAAGAACAAAGAGAGGAGTTCTTGCGCCGTGGTTGTATGCTTTCTGATGTTAAAAGCTAGATAAGATTTTATGATTTTTTGATAATTTCTCAACTTCTTGATTTCCTAGTTTTACTTTTCAAGTTAAGATGCAATTATATTGTTATCACTTGTTAGGCTTTTCTCTTTGAGTCCAATAATGAGTTTATTTTCTATCATCTATGAAGAATACTGGGATCCTCCTTTTTATTCCATATAGGTGGGATTTGTGAGAGGAATCTGTTATATGTAAATTTGTGTAGACTCAAACTTTTGACAGGAGAAAGCAGGGGACTACACCGGAAAGTTGATTTCAATCTAATGTGCATTAGGGGTCGGCTCCCCTCCAATACCAATATCATCCAATGATATCCAATACCCCTTTTGGATGGTTGACACCTATTGAAAATGGTTTCAATGGCTAAGATTAAAAAATCAACCCAACCCACATTTTTACATCGTTATTTAACGTCTCTCACGCCGTCTCCTCATCTTCCTCCGTTTCTTCTGTTCCCTCCTCCTTCATCGACATATATATATATGTATATAACTACAAGGGGAAAAAAGGCCAAAGGCCATGGCTAGGAAAAGAGTTTTGAAGAAATTGATAAGATTTTAGTATGGGTTAATCATTTTTCTCTTCTGTACATTCTTTTGTTTTTGGTAAATAACTGGGCTTTGAGTTAAGCCCTTCTATTTTTTGATGATTTAATTGTGATCTTTTATTTTCTGATAAAGTTTGGAATTAGAGGAAGTGCCTTGAAAATTGAAAAATTGACCTTGCTTGCAGTTGCTCGTGGCTTTCGATTCAAAAGAATCATGTATTTGCTGTTCTTTGAAAATTTTACCAAAAAGAATATCTCGATTTTGTCTTTAGCTTTTTTAGAGTTTCATCCCTGAATGATAGTTTGCTTTCCATTTTCTTCCTACTTTCTAAAAGGTGTAAGTATTAATAAGGTACACTCAATTTAAAATTTACATCAAACTGTTGAACAGATTTTTTCTCTTTTAGATTTGGATGCTCTGGTTTTTTTCTGTTGTTCGTTGTTGTGGATGAGGGAGGGAACAAAGGGAACGGAGTGACAAACGTTTGCATGACGTTGGATAACGATGTAAAAATGTGGGTTGGGTTGATTTTTTAATCTTAGCCATTGAAACCATTTTAATTAGGTGTCAACCATCCAAAGGGGTATTAGATATCATTGGATGATATTGGTATTGGAGGAGAGCCGGACCCGTGCATTAGAGCCTAATTTTTAATTTCAGCTCGAGTATCCATTACTTCCCAAGTTTAAGATGCAAATTAAGATTTGTTAATTATTTCTAGGCAAAGTTATAGCCTTTTTTTAAGATCATATTATCTATGATATCTAGTAAATGGGTAATTATTTGATACATCGGCGGTGTAAATTTTGGACTCCACAAGTGGGGGTTGTGGAGTTGACACATGTCCATTTTCTGAATTAATTAAATTTTAAATATTTCAATCTAGTCCCTAGGAGACACATACCACCTTTTAAAACTCGCTTGTGCAGTCTGCTAAACTCCATTAACGGTGTATTATATATAATCCCTTAGTTAGTAAATTTGACAGGGGTTACAAATTATGTATAGTGTTTACAAGTAGCTAGGTTTAAAAAAAATTAATATGAACACGCCACCTTTTGCGATGGTAAGAATAATTAGGATGGGATAATGGATATTTAGATTAGATAATTTTAAAGAAATCTATATCTATACGAATTTATCTATACTAATTATAATCTGAGCCCGTGAGACAAACTTGACAAACTTGACAAATTCGATATTTTAAAAAATTCAAAACAAAATATAAACTACCCATCTTAAATAAAATTACCCATTGGAGGATAAATATAATCTTTAAATTTTATTTATATCATTTAAAAAAACTACCCATTTAAAAGAAACTGCCATTTACTCAAAAAAAAAAAACCTACTACAAACTACTATATTTTAATTATTTTATTTTCATATATACCTATGTAGTGAGCCACCTGTGTCTTGTAAACATAATGCGAGAATCACACTATAAAAAATTGAAATAAATTATTCTTTCTAGTTGATCATGATTATATAGAGGAGCTGTAGCATCTTTCTTAGTTCCCGTAATTCAAGGATGGAAATCATCTACTTATGCCTCATTTATGAAAGGTTTAATGCCTTTTTTGCCCCCCCTAAATTTGTACGGTTTAGACATTTTTCTCTTAACTTCAATTTTGGATGTTGTCTCCTTAACTCTCAATTTGGAGTCCTATTAATACATCTCGAACGGTAAACGTGATGGTGTTGTAGTATTGTCGACAATGCCATGTCAACGGCGTGACGACACTGTCACGCCTACTATTTGAGAGGGACTAAGGGGGCTTTAACTAAATTGAGATTTCAAAGGGTAAAATATTCAAAATTGAAGTTTAAGGGATAAAACGTCTAAATTGTACAAGTTTAACCGAGCAAAAGTACATTAAGCCATTTATCAAAATATGTCATGTGTGCCATATTTTGACGTGCATATGAGCCAATTCACAATTCACCGAATCACTCACATAAAAGAATCAACCAATCAAAGCAAATGTACATGCATTAATTGAATTTTGAACTTTGCAAGAAAAAAGATACTTTTAGAGAAATTCGTTTACAGGCACAATAGAGAAGCCTATATCCCCAATGCGTTTTAAATTGGGCCATTTCACCATGGCAAACCAAATTTGATAGATACAGAAAAGATCAAATCCAAGTATTTGCAAGGCCTTATTTCTCGATCACATTCACCAGAGGCAAGATTGAGGCAATGCATTGATGTCATCATCGAGATGGAGAACGAGGCCCACGAGTGCTATGCAGGTAAAATTGGCTTAAATTTAGAAGAATTTGTTAAGATTTTAATTCTTGATGCTTGTTTTATAGTGGAGCTGTTCCGAAAAGATGCTAATTTGGTAGAGATGACCCAATATTCATTATGTCTTGTATGCTCCAATATTTATGGCAAGACTTGATTTTGCTTGAAAATCAGATACCTTGGCTAGTCCAAGTGAAAGCAAGTCCCTTGTTGAACTTGCCCTTGAATTTTTCGGTTACATTTTCTCATCTGATAAACATTCCATTGAACCTCACCTTCTTGCCACCCAAGAAATCAAACATATTCTTTACTTGTTGAGGAAGTCATTGATTTTGGCCTATAGAGGTGAAGATTATTATCAGCATTTTTGGGATGGCAACCCTTTCCTTCAGCCACAAGCATCAAAAAAGCCGGTATCAAATTTAGGAAAATTTCATCCAGTAGCATATGGGACATAAGATTCAAAGATGGCATTGGCATCCTTGAAATGCCATCTTTGCTGATTTAAGAAACAACAGAAACCATCTTTAGGAACCTTATAAGTTTCGAGCAATGTTATCCGATGATAGAATTTGAGGTAGAGATAGAGTTTGAGATGTTTTGAATGAATTCTGTTTCACTTAGTATTGAAGTGAACAGAAGGTATATATTTATAGGAGTACAAAGTATTAGAGTTTACATCAGTATGAAATACATTGTGATAAAGGAATAAAATAAACAGGAATTATCTAGGATTAATTTTAAGATCAGATTGAAGATCATCTTGATCCTTATCACTCCCCCTCAAGCGAATGGGTGATGAAAGAACCTTGAGCTTGTCTCAAAGAAGATTGAATCGTGTAGAGGACAGAGGCTTTGTCAGAATATCAGCTACTTGATCTGAAGAGGAGATGAACCGAACATCAAGTGTCTTGTTTGCTACTTTCTCGCGAACAAAATGATAGTCAAGTTCAATATGCTTGGTTCGAGCATGAAGAACAGGATTGGCTGTAAGATAAGTTGTGCTCAAATTGTCACACCATAGAGTTGGAGCAGTAGGAAGATAAACATGAAGTTCTGATAGTAGACTTTGAAGCCAAATTAGTTCAGCATTGGCATGAGCAACACTACGATATTCAGCTTCTGTACTCGACCTTGCTACAGTAGATTGCTTCTTGGAATTCCAGGATATGAGATTGTTTCCAAGAAAAATGCAGAATCCAGTAGTAGACCTTCGATCATCAGGACAATTAGCCCAGTCCGCATCAGAGTAGGCACTCAAGTAGAGAGAATTTGATTTTTGCATGTGAAGGCCGAGATGACTGGTGCCTTTGAGATAGCGAAGGATTCGTTTCACTGCTGTCCAGTGATCTTGAGTTGGTGCTTGCATAAACTGGCAGACTTTGTTTACAGAATAGGCAATCTCAGGCCTTGTGATTGTAGCATATTGTAGTGCACCAACTGTGCTTCGATACAACTTAACATCAGAGAAAGGCTCACCAACATGCTTCGAAAGATGAAGATTAGTCGCAGCAGGTGTGTTACAAGGCTTTGCGCCAACCATCTTTGTGCGACTGAGTAGATCATGAATATACTTTTGCTGGGAAAGAACCAAACCAGAAGAACATGACTGAACCTCAACACCAAGAAAATAGTTGATAGGCCCTAAATCTTTCAGCTTGAAAGACTTATCAAGATCAGAAACAAGTGAAGTGATTGCCCCATTATCAGAGCCAGTGATTATTATATTATCAACATAGACAAGTATGATGATAAGTCTAGCTGTTGAATGATGAATAAACATTGAAGCATCAGCTTTTGAATTGGTAAAACCAAGCTCAAGGAGGCGAGAACTTAGCTTTTGAAACCAGGCTCGTGGAGCCTGTTTGAGGCCATAGATTGCTTTTTGTAATCTGCATACTGCTGTTGGCTGAGTCGAATCAACAAAGCCAGGAGGCTGAGTCATGTAAACTTCTTCCTGTAAAGATCCATGAAGGAAGCATTATTTACATCAAGTTGTCTCAATAACCAACCATGTTTGAAAGCAAGAGTGATAACAACTCTGATTGTTACTGGTTTTATAACCGGGCTAAATGTGTCGGTGTAATCAACACCTTCTTCTTGATTAAATCCTTTGGCAACAAGTCTTGCCTTGTGCCTTTCAATAGAGCCATCAGATTTTCTTTTTAACCGGAAGACCCATTTGCAGCCAATT
This sequence comes from Corchorus olitorius, assembly GCA_001974825.2. Taxonomy (NCBI): domain Eukaryota; kingdom Viridiplantae; phylum Streptophyta; class Magnoliopsida; order Malvales; family Malvaceae; genus Corchorus; species Corchorus olitorius. The sequence goes on along the minus strand of AWUE01013939.1, from coordinate 31,250 downwards.
GCATTTTTACCAGGAGGCAATGAGGCAAGAACCCAAGTGCCATTTTTAAGTAAAGCATTATACTCATCAACCATAGCAGATCTCCATGATGGAACCTTGTTTGCCTGTGTAAAACATGTAGGCTCAGTTTCAGATAGTGTAGTTGGAGGAAGAGGGTGTTTGGTGGATGAGAAAGCAACATGATCAGGATAAGATTTCTTTTTCCGAGTTTGATCATCTGTTCTTGTTACCATGGTATGTGTTTTGGTTGTTGTTTGGAGTGGAAATGAAGGAGGAATTGATGGTTGATGAGAATCATGACCTGGTGATGATGAATAATCACTTTGGGACGAGGAAGAAATACTTGGAGAAAGGGACTGATTAGATAAAGATGAGGAAGAAATATTTGGAGAAAAGGACTGATTAGAAGAAGATGAACTCGAGGAACTTGAGCTAGAGTAAGATACCGTAGATGACCGAGAGATAGGTGGACGAGTGACAATTGGGATTGAACTAGAAGGTGAAGGATTTGTGGTAAGACTCGAGAGATTCTGTTGCGAATTAGCTTCTGAAAAGGGAAAAGAAAGTTCGTCAAAAATAACATGTCTGGAGATGAAGATTTTACCAGACTGTAGATGAAGATATTTGTAGCCATGATGTTTGGAGTTGTATCCAAGAAATACACACTTTAATGAATGTGGCTGCAACTTATTAGAGTTATATGGTTGAATAAAAGGAAAGCAAGCACTTCCAAAAACTCTTAGAAATTTATAATTAGGAGTTTTGTAAAACAAGGTTTCATATGGACTTTTGTTTTTCAAAGTCGGTGTTGGAAGCCTGTTGATAAGAAATACAGCAGTAGAAAAAGCATCATACCAATAAGAGGAAGGCGCAGAAGAATTGAAAAGCAAGGTGAGACCTGTTTTGACAATGTGTCGGTGCTTTCGTTCAACTCTTCCATTTTGTTCATGTGTATGAGGACATGGTACTTTATGAAGAATACCACTTGACTCTAAGAATGTTGAGACATTGCGATATTCACCCCCCCCCCCCCAATCTGTTTGAACATATTTGATCTTTCGATTGAAGAAATTTTCAACTTGAATTCGAAATTTTTTGAATATCTGAAAAAACTTCAGATTTTTGAGACAAAGCAAAAATCCATGTGTATTTGCTAAAATCATCAATGAAGCTGACATAATAACGATGTCCATTATTTGATAAAATAGGAGAAGGTCCCCATACATCTGAATGAATTAAATCCAGAGGATTATTAGAAACAAAAGTAGATAATTGAAAAGACAACTTATGAGCTTTGCCTAATTGACAAGATGAACAAAAAAATAAAGACTTGTTGCCTTTAACATGCAACTTATTTGATGAAACTACTTGCTGAACAATCCTGGGAGAAGGGTGACCCAATCGTTGGTGCCAAAGATCAGAAGACACACGTTCTCCAACTAAATCTTGAAAGGAATGACTTGATGAAATGGGAAGAAGACGATAGAGGCCATCATGCAGAACGCCCTTGAGAAGGACTTAGCCCGAGAATTGATCCTTTACAAGACAATAAGAAGAGTGAAATTCAAAATAAACATTATTGTCAGAGGCAAACTGAGAAACACTGATCAAATTTTTTGTAATAGAAGGATCATGAAGAACATTATTTAAGTATAGAGGGCGGGTAAGAGTTTTGAGTTTGGATGAGCCAACATGTTTAATAGGCAAACCTATTCCGTTTCCAACTTTCACACGATCTTGTCCTTAGTATTCTGAGTGAATAGACATGTTGGATAGGTCTGCTGTCAGATGGTTGCGAGCGCCAGAATATAGAAACCAATCATCATCGTGAGAGATTGAAGATGCAGAAGCCATTAGTGCCGATGAATGATAGGTGTTAGTTTTACATGAGTTTTAGTGTCAAATTGATATGTATTTTGTATATTGTCTAACACTTTTCATGGTTTTATTGGTTAATTCCTCACATTTATGATTTTCATGGCTTGTAGGTTCATTTTAGAGCAATTCAACTTTACTTGGATGATTTTCGCATGGATTAAACTTTGGAGCAAGAATTGGAGTTGGAACTTGAAGATAGCCAAAATCAGAATAAGTCTTGTCCAGATCTTGGCCAAGTCCTGTCCAGGACTTGGGCTATTGCGGAATGCAGAAATACAGAACAAGACCGGGGCAGGAGTTACCCAAGTCCTGTCCCGGACTTGTGCTGTTGAGGAGCGCAAATTACAGGACAAGACCTGGGCAGGAGTTACCCAAGTCTTGTCCAGGAGTTGTTGTGGGAAATTTCCAAGCAAAATTAGTTTCTTTTAATTAAAACAAGGGAAAGATGGGCTGATTTTGGGGACATATAAATAGGTTTTTTTTTTAGAGTTATTGAGGAGTTTTACATCTCTTGAATACTAGAAACACTATTTTGCTACTTTGGAGGAAGATTTCAGAGATTAAGCAGGATTTGGAGATCAAACTCTCTTCAGTCTAAGATTTCTTCTTCCTTTGATATTTGTATTATGGATTTCATATTCAATAATAATTCTTTTATGGTTTTGTTTTTGAATATGTGTAACTAAAAACCCAATTAGGGTTAGGGATGTAGCCTTTACAATTGTTTAATTATTGGGCATGATTTATTATTTTGATGGTTGAATTTATTCTCTTTGATCTAATTGTTGAATCTATGCCTGATCACCATAGGTTTAATCTTAGGGATTTAGTCAAGAACTGAGAGGTGAAGTTAGATCTGAGCACTAGGAGAATGAACGTGTTAAATCTAGAGATAGAGATATCCTAGGTTGATACGATAACATCAGAATTATTGGAACTTAAAGAGTTTAATTGGGTTAAATTGCGCATGCGAGAGGTGGTAATTTACTTGGTTAAATATATCTGTGTAGCCTGAGAGGGAGCATAGTGCCATTAGAATAATTGTTATTTCAATCTGTAGGATAATCATGTTCAGTAATTAGACCTTTGTTAGGTGAAATCCCGAATCCCTAATAGTTGCTTAATTGGTAATTTCTGGTATTAATTAGATTCTCTACTTTAGCTCATTTAGATAAAATCCATTCATAATTTCTTGTTTCAATTTGTTGGTTCTCTAGAATTGAATACTTAGCAATTAATTAGTCTATGTGGGACGATATTCTGGAATACTTCGGTTTAACTATTCTACAGTGATTTGTACGCTTGCAAATTATTGTGATCAATGAATTTGTGGTTTGTGAGGACTGATATCCATGATCAAATCGGTGGAAGTAGTCTAATGCAGAATGCCCAAATTTTGAGCAGACTTGACACTGGGGCCGATTGGTGAAATTGCTATTTGAGGTATTCGTGTTGAAGCTAGGATTAGACCTCCCACGACCTCTGCCACGGCCACGGAAAGATCCTCTACTACGTTCTTGGTTGCGTGGTGGCCTAGGAGTGGAGGAGTTTGTTTTGGTTGCAACATTGGCTGTAATTGACTCAGAGAGTGTGTGTTGTTCCAACCTGTATTCATAGCCTAACAAGAGGTTGTGAAGGTCATCCATTGTTACCGGATCACTGCGGGTAGAGACAGAAACTACCAAGGAATCATACTCTGGACCAAAACCTGCAAGAATTTGAAGAATTAAATCTTGATCAGTTACTAGATGGCCGACTATGGCAATATTATCAGCCACAGTTTTGAGTTTCTGGAGGTAATCTGAAATGGACAGATTTTTCTTCTTTGTGGTTTGAAGTTCAAGACGGAGCTGCATGATCCGATTCCTTGATTGATTTGCATAGAGTTTTTCCAATGAGGTCCACAGAGAGTGAGAGGTTGTACAACCAACAACCTGAGCAAGGACTAGTTTTGTTAGAGAAGAGAGAATCCAACCTAGGAGTAGTTGATCTTGCCTTTGCCAAGAAGAAAAAAGAGGATTTTGATCAAGAGTGGGAGTTTCGGAGGTTCCAGGTTCAGTTGATGGAGTGTTGAGGATGGTTTGAGATGGGCAAGGCAAGCTTCCATCAATGAAGCCAATTGGATTGTGGCCTCTGATTACGGGTAAAAGTTGAGACCTCCAAAGGAGGAAATTGTTGCGATCTAATCTCACTTGAACAGGATGATTAAAATTGGCAGTAACGGCATTGGTGGTTGACAGAGAAAAGCCAAGTGAAGAGGTTGATGTGTGGCTGGAAGAATTAGGAGAGGAGGAGGAGATAGCAGCGGAAGAGGTGGAGGAAAGACCCTGCTCGGATGCCATGATAGAATTTGAGGTAGAGATAGAGTTTGAGATGTTTTGAATGAATTCTGTTTCACTTAGTATTGAAGTGAACAGAAGGTATACATTTATAGGAGTACAAAGTATTAGAGTTTACATCAGTATGAAATACATTGTGATAAAGGAATAAAATAAATAGGAATTATCTAGGATTAATTTAAAGATCAGATTGAAGATCATCTTGATCCTTATCATCCGAATTGTTCTCCTCGAGTCACGTCTTACGCCATACTTTTAAGTCACCTCATCAACACTCCCAAGGACTTGAACATACTTTGTGATTATGGAATTATAGATAATTGGATGATCTTGCAGAGGACTCAACAAAGTTCTTTAAGACGCTATATCATGATTCTTATGTGAAAGAGTTCCATTATTTGAGACTTTGTGAGCAAGTAAATGGATATTGCCATAATTGGGGGTCTAAATGGCATGCTCTATACCGGAAGAACTATTTTGGTAAGCCATGGCCTATTGTTCTGCAATTTTATTTGGCTACCCTTTCGATTCTCAATTTCATTCAGACCTACTTCATTGTCTTCAAATAGGAGCTCTCCCCAAAGGATTGAAACATGTATTTATTTGTAATGTAAAATTTCTATCTCCATGACAATTAAGCTCATAGAATGTCCATTTTTAGTACAATAGCCATTATAATTTTTAAGTAATGTTGTTGATTTGCCTCTTGCCCAAGTTTGATTTTTCTCAGGTTAGACAAAATCAAAAGTACTTTGCCTTCTTTCCTTCTAAACTAAAAAGAAACTATTGAAACCTGAAACATTGTAAGAAGAGGAGATCAAAATGGCAGTTTTTGCAACATTTTTTTTTTTTCTGTGAATTTCTAACTCTGTTAGCAAATGTATATGGTTGCAATAGTCCGTAATGGCTGATGCTAAAAGTAAAAGAATGTTGGGAAATTGGATTTATATAGAAGGATAATTATTTGATACACTGACAGTGTAAAATTTGGACCCATAAGCGGGGTGAGGGGTTGACATATGTCCATTTTCTGAATTAATTTTATTTTTAAAATTCAAAACTATTCCCTAAAGGACACATGTCACCCTTAAAACCCTGCATGTGTAGTTTGCTAAACTCCACTGACGGTGTATTGCAATTATATTACATAAATTATGGTAATTAGTCCAATATATTCTTTTATGTTATGGTCAGAAGTCCAGTATTTTATATAGGGGAGAAACTATGGAATTCTCTAACACCAGCCTTTGTCTACCAGGAACAAGGGAGGAAGTGATTTCATTTTATACTAGTAACAAGCATCAAGTACTATTTTTGCAAAACCGAAAAACCGACCCAACCCGACCGAAATCGATTGGTTTCGATTTTGACGGTTTCCCTTATATAGTCGGGTCGATTGTTGGTTGGAATTGTAAACTTTCAGTTTTGTCGGTTTGGTCCAAAACCGACCCGTTTAGACCGAAATCGACCCGTTGCTCACCCCTATTTTTCAGAGAAGAGAAAAAACATTTTTTTTAAAAGAGATAAGAACGTTGTTGATATGATTCAGGAAGAAAGAGAAACGCTCATAAGAGGGGGAATAGTCAATTACCAAAGAAGGCAATCGAGAATTATGAAGGTAAGAACCCAGATCAAGGACTTTTTAGTCATTTGTCAGGTGTAAAAAGACCAAAAAAGACAAAAAAAGGTTCAAACCAAGTCTCTTCATCGATTCTCAAAAGGAGTTTTTAGTAATTTCATTGGGTGTTTCAAATAACATTTAATATAATATATATTATATGATTCTAGCTAAGCTTAGCATATCCTAATTTAGTAAACATATTAACTGGATTAGCTCATTAATTTGGCCACTGTTGAACCCGGTTTTATATAACAGTGTGTTTGGGACATGATGATGGATAGATTTGGATAAGACTGGATCATGATCCTAAAATCCAAACAAACACTGAAAGCATATATATTCTAAGGAATACCCTTTCAATATCAAGACTTGAAATTCAAAGATGCTAAAAGGATGAAAATAATAAAAAAAACAAGTAGGTTTAAAAGAAATTAATATGAACACGCCACCTCTTTGCGATGGTGAGATATAATAATTAGAATAGATAATGGATAGATTTAGATAATTTAAAGAAATAACGATCATGCGAGAATCGCACTATAAAAAATTAAAAATAAATGATTCTTTCTCGTTGATTAAAATTATACAGAGGCCTCCTCGAAAAAGGACAGTCAATGGTTAAGAGCTTGGCTTTCAACAAGAGATATCTGATTCAAATCCTGGAACGGACAAAAAATATATATATATATAGAGCCGCTGTATAGCATTTTTCTTAGTTCCCACAATTTACGGATGGAAATCATCTACTTATGCCTCATTTATCAAAGGCTTAATGCTTTTTTTTCCCTTCAAATTTGGAAATTTTGCTTTTTACTTCAATTTTAGATGTTTTTATCTCCTAAGCTCTCAATTTACAGTCCTGTTAATCCCTCAAATGTCATGCCGCAGTCGTGGCAATGCCACGTCAGATTAAAATGTCAAGTGGCAATGCCACATCGAACCTACCATTTGATAGGGATTAAGGGTGTTTCAAATTGAGAATTTTAGAGGTAAAATGTTCAAAATTAAAGTTTAGAACGCAAAACATCTAAACCGTACAAGTTCAGGGAGCAAAAAAGTACATTAATTAAGCTATTTATCAAAATATGTCGTGTGTGTTTCTTATCTTAGATTATGATTTATAGGGAAAATTGCTAAATTTTAAACATTAATCATGGTATGGTTTTAGGATAAATATATGATTCAATTTTTTAAAAACAAAAAAAACACATGACAACATTCGATGGATGTGACACAAAAATGGGGTACGTATAAAGTGAGGTACACAATATTTTATTCACAATTCATTAAAGAGAGAGGTTACAAGTACTAACTTATTACACTACAGAATAATACTTTGTACAAATATAAGGGATATTTAAGTATTTGGATATATAAGGATATATTTTATTTGTAGGCGTTCAGAGACATACAAATTTAAGGGAAAATAGTGTAAATACTAGCTATTATTTAGTGCATATCGTTAGTACTTATAACTCTACCTTTCATGAAATCACTCACGTAAAAAAATCAACCAATCATAGCAAATGTACATGCATTTGAATACTGAACTTTGCATTAAGAAAGATACTTTGGAGAAATTCGTAAATATAGCCTCTATATAAAGTATGAATGAATTACGAAGCATAGCCGCTTCAAGCCCGAAGTTATCCTCAGTATCATCAGGCCCTCATAGTACTTCATGGATAAAACCAGATTTCGTTGTAAGAATGTGGATAAAGGGTGCCAAAGGATTGCATACGATATTAAATTGAAACAAATATTCAGCCGATATGACGTTAATAAAGATGGCCGCCTCAGCAAGGAAGAGCTTAAGAACGCCTTCAGCGAGCTTGGTTCACATGTACCGATGTTTCGAGCTTTTTTAGCACTTCACCATGCTGATAAAAATGGAGATAGGTTCATAGACATTGATCAAGAGGAAGAGATGAGAGCTCTGGTTCAGTACGCTGCACAACTTGGCTATGACATCGAAGGGGGTAAGCTATGAGTAAGCTATGTTTTGATAAAAAGGGGTATATATATGTTTGGCATATAAATTTTCCTTGACGCGCATATGGTCTTGCTTATGTCTACTTTGTCTACTTAATAATTACGTTTGAAAAAAAAATAAAGAAATTATAGATGTATACGTTTGTAAAACGTACGTATTAAGTTGATATATATAGAATATTGTATATTAGTTTGTATCATGCTTTGTAAGATGTAAAATGTTCAATAAATGTCGTGTTGATAAAAGGGTTCTGCTGCATTACCTTGCTCTTTTTTCATATGGTAGTTGTTAGCCACTGCTGACTTGTATGAACTTACTTTGTTATGTAGTTGATTTGCCTCTTGGCAAGTTTGATTTTCTCTCAGGTTTAAAAGGCAAAAAGTACTTTGCCTTCTTCCCTACAAAACTAAAGAATCTTTAGTAAAGATAATATTGTATTGTAAGAAGAGGAAAAAATGGTAAATCCCACAATTTTCTAGGAATGTTAATTCTGTTAGGCTTATTAGCCTGTTCTCCTTAACTATTGTGTCAAGCATTTAGACCCTAAACTTCAAATAAGGACATTTTACCTCTTAAATTTCAAAATTTAGGACATTTTACCCATTGAACTCCCAAATTCAGGATATTTTGCATCATAAACTTCTAAAATTCAAGACATTTTAATTACCCCCTAATGTCGGAAGGGGCAAATTGTCCTGAATTTTAAAAGTTCAAGAAACAAATTATCTCGATTTTAATTTAGGGGGCAAATTGTCCTTAGACCCATAATTTAAGGGCAAAAAGGCTAGCAAATACTATATAGATCGTAATAGCTGATGGTAAAAAAAAAAAGATAATGGCAAAGGGAAATTGGATTTAAAGAAATTGAAATTAATATAAAATCTGACAAAAGTTGAGGTCCAATAATATTCCAAAACAACATCCATCTACCCATGTATTGGGAAGAAAATTATATATTACCTATTTTTAATTTTGTAATCATATACGTACGAAGGGTGTATTTGGGAATATTATAAGATATTATTGGATTGAATTGGATACTAGATGATGATCCTACTCGAATCATACACTAAGCATATATATATATATATATTATAATGTAAAGAGTATATAGTACCCCTTTTGATGCCCTCAATTGGAATTCTATAGAAGATATGAAAATAAAATTAGAAAAAAAAAGTAGAATCAAAAGAATATATAACAAGAAAATTAGCATGAGCCTCACGCCACCTATTTTTTTTGGGGATAGCTACTGAGAATCTATTTAAAGGTTGTGCATAATCATTTTTAGGATAATGGATTTGTTTTTTTATGACTTGTATTGAAAATTGCTAATCATCAGGTGGGAATCACACACTATTATTAATTAAAATATTGAAGATAAATGATTCTTTTGCGGTGGCTAAAATTATTATTTATTAATAAATTAATTAAGGAGTGTCTATTTTTTTTTTGGCCAAATTAAAGAGAGTGTCTAGACTCTAGAGCATGCATTTTTCTTAGGTCCCACAATTTGCCAAAAAACTTACATGACAAGGCATCAACGAACTAATCAAAACAAATTTACATGCATTTGAATTTTGATTACTTTGCACAAAGAAAGATGCTTTGGAGAAATTTAAAAATTAATATGGCCTCCATATAGAGTATGAACTATGTGTTAAGATTTTGACCCAATTCCTAATTAGATTTGGATTAGGATTTTTCTAGAGTTTTTTGATTGGTGGACAAGAATCCTAATAGGAAAGGGATTCTTGGAGTCCAAGTTTATGTTAGTATAAATAAACAGTTTAGGTTTTTTGTGTGTGAGAGCATATTGTGTGAGAGATTGTGAGAGAGAAAGCTAAGATAACTTTATATTGTTGTGAGAGAATAACCCATGGTGTTGGGTTGATTAGATTGAGAGTTTGCTAGAGAGATTGTTATGATTGTTGATTGTAATTGATTGATTTGATAGTGGAGATTTGTGGCATAGGTCCACAAGAAAATTTTGTTTTGTTATTTTCCGTTTTAATTATTTGTTTGGTTAATTCCTGGGATATCCGAAGTTACAACAAGTGGTATCAAGAGCCTGGTTGATTGAAGATGACAGAAAGCACCGGATCAGCTTTGAAGTTTGAGATTGAGCCGTTCAATGGAACGAACAGTTTTCATATGTGCCAGAGTACGATAACAGATGTGTTAGTACAACAAGGATATTGGGAGATGCTAACATGTTGATGGATAAGTTGGAGTCGATTCATATGTCAAAATCAATTGCTAACATGTTGTGTTTGAAGAGAGAATTATTTGGGTTGAAGATGAAGGTGGGAACAAGTTTAAGGGCACACCTAAACGAGTTCAATAGATTGATTACTCAGTTGGCAAGTGTGGATGAAGTCATGAAAGAGGTTGATAAAGCAGTTTTGTTGATTAATTCTCTTACCGACAAGTATGATCCTGTGACTAGAGCTTTGATGGTTGGTAGGAAAACCTTGAGTTTGCAAGGTGTGACTTCTGCAATTTTTGAGTATGATAGATTGAAGGAAACTAAAAAGAAAGATGAAGAGAATGGTGCTCTCACGGTGAAGCGTGGAAGATTTAATGGAAGAGATAAGAATGATGCAAGATCGAGGGGTAGATTCAATGAAAGAGGAAGATCAAGTTCAAGACCAAGGGTAGATATGAGTAGCAAGGAGTGCTATTATTGTCATGAGATGGGGCACATAAAAGCCTACTGCAAGAAGTTAATGAAAGTTTTGGGGGATTTCATGAAATCTAAAGAGAGGAATAACGCCGGTGTTAATGTTGCTGCTGCTGATAGTGAGGAATATTCTGATGAAGATGTTGTTTTGATGGTGCAAGAAGAAAAGAAAAATACTAAAAATATGTGGGTGTTTGATTCTGCTTGTTCTGAACATATTTGTACAAAGAGAGAATGGTTTTCGAAGCTTGAGAAGTGTGATAAGCCTGTCTACATGGCTAATAATGGTGAAGAAAGAATTGTAGGCATTGGGAGTGTGAAACTTCATTTGCATGATGAAAGTGTCAAGATGCTTGGGAAAGTGAGGTATGTTCCAAACTTCACAAGGAACTTGATTTCGCTTGGAAAGTTGGATAGCTTGGGTTATGGATATTCTTGCCGAGGTGGAGGCTTGAAGATCACCAAAGGTTCGATGGTTGTGATGAAATGAGTGAAGAATTCGAAAAATTTGTATGAGTTGATTGGAAGCACAACTAGAGGAGATGAAATCGGTATCTTCACATCAAATTGATAAGAAGGATGTGGATTTACCAACAAAGAAGAAAGTTTCTTTTGTCGATTTGATTAAAGGGTGGAGCAATTAAGCTTTAGTGAAGGAATTTGAGTCAAGGTGGAGATTGTTGGGATTTTGACCCAATTCCTAATTAGATTTGGATTAGGATTTTTCTAGAGTTTTCTGATTGGTGGACAAGAATCCTAATAGGAAAGGGATTCTTGGAGTCCAAGTTTATGTTAGTATAAATAAGCACTTTATGTTTAGGTTTGTGTGAGAGAATATTGTGTGAGAGAGAAAGCTAAGATAACTTTATGTTGTTGTGAAAGAATCACCCATGGTGTTGGGTTGATTAGATTGAGAGTTTGCTAGAGAGATTGTTATGATTGTTGATTGTAATTGATTGATTTGATAGTGGAGATTTGTGGCATAGGTCCAAAAGAAAATTTTGTTTTGTTGTTTTCCGCTATAATTATTTGTTTGGTTAATTCCTGAAATATCCGAAGTTACAACACTATGAAGCATAGCCGCTTCAAGATCCCCATCAGTGTCATCAGGCCTCATACTTTATGGATAAATATTCCGGAATTCATTATTTTCATTATAGGGAATGCGGATAAAGGGTGCCGAAGGATGACAAACGAAATTGTATTTAAAGAAATATGCAGGCGACTTGACATTGATAATGATGGCTGCCTCAGCAAGGAAGAGCTTAAGAAGGCCTTTAGCTGCCTCGGTGCATGTGTCCTGATGTTTCGAGCTGTTTTAGCACTTCATCATGCTGATAAAAATGGAGATGGGTTCATAGGCATACATGATGACGACTTGGAAGCTCTGGCTCAATACGTTGCACGACTTGGGTATAAAATCCAGTTATAAGCTATGTTTTGATAAAGGGTCTATACGTTTGGTAATAAATTTACCTTGGTGATCTTACTTATGTTCACTTTGTCCATTTCTACTATTTGAGACTATATGAGCAAAGTGTTGACTCCATATGTTTTTTATGATAACAAAACATTTTATAATAGTGAGACTAACCAAGCTATCTAGTGTGCAGTGACAAATTGAGCAACATACTTATTGAATGGTTATGCGCAAACCAACCCACACAAATCTCACTATCACAGAAGAAACACACTACGAATGAAGCCCTCTTCAATGAGTACAAGTCAAGAAGAAATTGAAGAAGACTTAGTCCAAGACATAAAACAGAAGTAGAGTTAGTGGGACTAAAGCTAGACCAAGAAGATGCATATAAAGAACTGACCTATCCTGAAGGAAGACACTTGGAGCAAAATTAGAGCCATCAATTTCAGAGCACAATTTACTGGGACTAACGAAGATCGGCAGCATACTAGACAGTTTTTGCCAGCGCCAGAAAATGACAAAATAACGGGAATAAATTCAAACAGGCGCTCCAACGGCTAGAATCGACAAATTTGTATTTAAGGCAGAAATTGACCGTTGGAAAGTAGTTTTTGAGCATTCAAGAAGTCTAAGAAAAGCATTAACTCTCAAGAATCTCTCCCAAGCCGTACATCACCCTATTCCTTTGTATTTGCTTGGTTTTTTCAAGATTGTTCTTAACTCCTTCTTTGTAAATCTTGCTTAGAGCTTACCTTGTGCATTTCGATCATATAGTATCAGTTTACACACTTTAAACCTTGTTAATTTGTTTGTGATTGAGTGCGGGGAGCATTTGTTCGAGTTAGGGTTAAAGCTCGGTGTTGATTCAAGATTGGGGAAAACTTGGTTGTTGTAAAGGCTTGGTGTAGGCCCATAACTACATCGGATTAGTGGATTTGGTGGAAATCCTTGGTAGGAAGAGCCAAGGTAGAGGACATAGGTGAAGAGGACCGAACCTCTATAAATCGAGTGTCAAGCTAAGCCTCTACTAATCCCTTTTAGTTATACTGCCATTTAGAGTTTTTATTGCATGTCATTCACTCTCTCCTACTCCCTCTGCCATCACTGTTGATTCTGTGCACTTTCATATTCATTATTTTCTTTATACTCATTTATTGCATACTTATTTAATTGATGTCTTGTCTGTGGATTTATTGCTCTCTCTAGTTTCTCTGTTCTATTTGGTCGAACTAATATTCTGTGTTGTAGAAAGCATTTAAACTTGAAAAGAGTTTTGAAAAGTGGGCTATTCACCCCTCTAGCACCATATTCGAGACAAACACAAAGTTGGGCATACTGGATAAAATTGGATAAGGCTGTGTAACGATCACACCCGAAACACACACTGAAAGCTAATCTAAATCGAAGGAATACCCTTTTCAATGCCATGATTTGAGATGGCAAAATGTAAAAAAAGTATAAGATCAAAAGAAATTAATAAGAAAATTAGCGTGAGGCTCACGCCACCTATATATTATTTTTTTTATAATGATTGGTGAGAATCTTTTAAGAAGTTGGGCATAATATTTTGTGATAATGATTTTTTTAATGAATTTTAAGAAATACTAACAACCATCGTGTGGGAATTACACTATCAAAAATTGAAAATAAATGATTCTATTTCATAAGTGAGATTGTTAAATGATTCTATCTTCATAAGTGAGATTGTTAGTAATTAATTAACTAAGCTCATCTCCAACAAACACAATAAAATTTCAATTTAGTGTGAAAATTGGAGGAATGTTGGTCCAAGAAACACTGCAAAATGTGGAACATATGGCACACCAAAATAAGGGATGAACAGTGCCACGCTATATTTGGCGTGGCACTGTTCATCGAACGTTCATCGAACGACAAATTTTTTATTATTATTTTTTTAATTTCTTTTAGACAATATTATTAATGACATCTATATCCTTTTATGTATTGCATTTTATAATTTGATTAATATATCCATTTACATTTTAAATCATTAAGAAAAAATTATATCATTGGAAAGAGGGTTTTGAGATCTTTAAAACAAGACAAATAATAAATATGTTTTTTCATATATTTTTAATAAATATTTTTACGTCTTAATTAATTTTGGGGTTAAAAATCAAACAATATATACAATAAAGTAATCAATTAATACTGATTCGGTGTTGAAACGTTAGAGTTGGAAAAAATTTATTGTAAGAATATTTCAAGAATATTCCTTTTTCACATTAAATTAATTTGAAATTTGATGGAGAACGTTGGAGATGCCCTAAAGAGGGGCTAGAGCGTTTTTCTTTTTAGGTCTCACAAGATTCCAAAGAACTTACATGACAAGGCATCAAAAAACTAATGAAAGCAAATTCACATGCATTTGAATTTAGAACTTTGCACAAAAGAAGATACCTTAGGGAAATTCATAAAGATATATAGCCTCTATATATAAAGTGTATAAACCCCCTTAGCTGATCATAACTAATCAAGTCCGAAATTAATTATCTTCAATGTCATCACAATTTGTTATTAAAGATCGGAATGCGGATAAGGGGTGCCGAAGGATTGATTACGAAACTCTATTGAGATACCTATTCAAGCAATCTGACATCGATAAAGATGGCCGCCTCAGCAAGGAATAGCTTAAGAAGGCCTTCAGCCTCCTCGGTTCAAGCGCGCCGATGTTTCGAACTCTTGCAGCACTTCACCATGCTGATAAAAATGGAGATGGGATCATAGACAAGGAAGAGATGGAAGCTCTGGTTAAATATGTTATACGACTTGATTATGCAGTCTAAGAAAAAAAGTAAGCTAAGTTTTGATATTGGTAGTAAAAGGTATTTACCTTTATTCATGTTTAATTTGTCTACTTCTACTGGAATAATGTATTATAAATTTTCATAAAAAAAAGAAAGCTTAACGTAAAGTTTTAATATTTTCAACCATTGAAATTAAAAGAGAATATTTTATTTTTCAATTTTAAAAACGTTTTTACTCGTCGGCATATATAGCTTCTAAGAATTTCTTCTTTTCCATAAAGTTTCTTTTTCGGGAACCTAATTCTAGCTAATTACGAGCTGACATGATTGATGTGTCTATTTACAGCCTAAGAATTCAAACGAAAAATCTGATTCGTTGAAGTCTTGCTCAAATATAATGCAATTCATCATGTCAAATTTCAATTGGATGCAAGTCCGAGTCATACTTTAACTTGTAAACAAGTTGCATGACAAAATTCACATGCATTTCATTTGAACTTTTCACAATGAAATTAAAGATAGTTGGAAAAAAAATGTTGCCTCTATATAAACCAACTAACTTAGCTTAAGCTAAACATCAAAGGCAAAGCAAAAGTCTTTAAAGCATATTCCGATTTCTCTCCATAATTTCTATGAGTCTGCTTGTGAATCAAAGGCTCCCAAGAGTTGGGGGTGAAACCTCGAAGCCTAAGCATGTAGCCGGCGGTGTCCCCTTCTCCAAGGAACAATTGAGAGACATATTCAAGCGATTCGACTGCGATAAAGATGGGCGCCTCAGCAAGGAAGAGCTTAAGAAAGCCTTCAGTGAGCTTGGTTCACGAGTGCCAGCGTTTCGAACTCTTGCAGCACTTCATCATGCTGATGAAAATGGAGATGGGTTTATCAGCGAGGAGGAGTTGGAAGCTCTGCTTCAATATGCTCTAGGACTTGGTTATACGATTAAGATGGAGTAATCTAAGTTTCATGCTTGGGAATACAAATTTACCTTCATGCCTATGGGCTGCTAATGTTTACTTTTGTCTTTTTCAAAAAAACTTGGAACAACTTCCATCAATGTGTAAGACAAAGTAATAAGTAGCATGTAAACCTGCAGATATAATGCAAACTATAAATTAAACAAAGTTTGAAAATGTTTCCTATAATTCTTTGGTTTTTTGTCAGATTTTCATACCCTTATATTCCAAGAAGAAAGAAAAGTTTCAAGGCGTAGATTAGATAATTAATCAGGTCTCTAATAGTTCCAAACAGAGCATCCCCTGCTCTGATAGCAGCTTTCAAGGTATCCCATGTTCTCCATCAACCAAAGACAAAGTAGCTCCACATGTTTTGACAAGATGTGTTCTGCCTCCTGACAACAAGCAATAACATATCATCATCAGCAAAAGTAAAAACCTTTGTACCAGGATACATTGCCAATGAAAGGATTAAAACAAAACAAACTTACAAAAATTTTTGTACCCAAATCGATCCTTTCTTAAGAATTTGAAGAAAACATTCTTTGATAATGGATTGAAATCTATTGCTTTTTAAACTAATAGGGAGAATTTCGTTCTCGGAGCAATTATACCTCTGAAAAAGGATATCCAAATCCAAAGGATGGAAAGTGGGAGAAGGAATGCACTACCAGGAAATGAAGTTCCTTGAAAGAAATTTAACACTTAAAACTCTTTAACAAGTGTCAATATTTTTAGCACTTTAAGTAACAATTACAGTGGAGTACTAGTAGGTTTTATCAATCTAAAAAAAATGGATGAAAATATATACTATATATTATTTTTAGTGACAATGGAAATTACTTAAAGGTCAAATTGAGGATTAATGTGGTGCCTTCGTTTGGCTTTTTTTGGTCTTTTCTCATTCTTCGGGTGATTAAAAAGGCTCTGAATGAATTTCCTCCCTTACTTTTCCTGCTGCCATTTTTTTGTAATTTACTATTTTTATATTTATGATTAAGTGTGTTTTAATTACATATTAATTGTGTGTGGATATTAGGATTTACCGGTTAAACTCCTCTGACGGAATTCCAAAGGATTTGTGCTATAAATGTATCTGCAATAATGGTTGATTTATAAGTAAACTACTGACATTCCGGTTCTGTTTTCCTTTCGTCTTCATTTCTATTTGGGTAGGTTTCTTCTTCCCTAACATTTCTCTGAATTGGTTTCAAATGAACTCCATTCTGTTTCCTAAAATTTCCAGGAGGACGTTGATAAGATCTTTCCATTTAATTTATATCTAGAGGTGGAGGAGTAGAATATTAGCTTTATTTTGATAAATTACCTAGAGATGGAGTAAAATTTAGGTGATGCACTTTTTGAATGAAAGAGAGGTCATGTGTTTTGCTTTATATATACGAATTATTTGTTTCGATGTATGAGTTTCTCCTAACTGATTAACTTACAGCCAATGCAATATCTTCTTACTTACCGACTTAAACAACTACAAAAAATATAGGCCGAATAAGAAGATGACTGCAGCTACTTGTATATATTATATAGAGAGCAGTTACTTAGATGTCATATCCTGGCTTTAAAGCAATGTATATTTTCAAAAACTTGGTATGCCTATGTCTATCATATAGGCAATTTAAATGTTGAATATATAAAATGAGAAATGAAATGAAAACCACTTACCCTATGCATTGTGATTGAATTCATTGAAAATTGTATCTCCTCATATCAGAAGATAATGAAATATTTTGGCTCTTTTATTTGGTTCATGGTCTTCCTCATCATCAGAACTAAAACTTCTCTTGCAATCAAGTCTGGAAATTGTAGTAGCTGGGTCTTCATGGTCATTCTTCTCACCATTAGCACCTTCTTCAATCGTTAGTTGTCCAAGGAAATGCACAATTTGACTAACCAGAGAGTTTTGTGAAATGATTTTAGGACTGCATGATCTATGGTCTTCATCAGAGCTACAATTAATGCTAGAGCCAACCTCGCTGACAGCAAAAGTCTCTGCATCCACATAGAATACATGAACACCACATTTCTCCACCTTTATATCCGAATCACCAACATAAAAAAACTAATAACTTTGAAGTCAAATGATGCCTCCGTATAATTCTTATCTCTGTGAACCATTCTTTCTTGAAAGAGAACGAACACATATTCACCTTCACTATTCCAACAACAAGAATCACGAGTATGATACCCTTCACAAAACCACGAGTCTCCTTTGAAATTTTGATAAACACCGTCTTTGCCTTTCAGTCTGTATCCACTTTTGATAGAATACACACCATCAGAATTGCAGGTATCGAGCACAAGGCATAGAGCAAAACACAAGAATCTTTGACTAGTTGCAGAACCTTCTAGCTTGACAGTTATGGAGGAATTCCTACTCTGGTTCTCAAACTTATCTGAAATTTCAGATCCAGGCAAATAACAATAACTACTAGAAAAACGATGCCATTCATCCAATTTATCCTCCGTCAATTGCTTAGCCAATTGCTTTGCGCTGGATTGAATGTGGGACGTTAGATATGCTGAAATAACGTTGCCACATGCTTCTTGATTCAAGGTGGAGCAATCTTGAAATGCGAATTCATGGTAGATAAAATCCTCACCATCAGTGAATGACACTGTTTCTAATGATGCATAAATATCTGTGAATGACACTCTTTCTAATGATATGCAGTTTGATGCATCTAAGCGTTCTAGCCCTGGTGGAAGCCCTGAGAGTGATTTAAGGCTCTTGCAATTGCTCACATCCAATTCTCGAAGTCTTTGAAGCCTTGGGATTGATGAGACCCCTTCTTCTTCAATGTTCAAATTTAATTCGGTGATGTTTGGGCAATTAGAGA
Source organism: Corchorus olitorius (assembly GCA_001974825.2). NCBI lineage: Eukaryota > Viridiplantae > Streptophyta > Magnoliopsida > Malvales > Malvaceae > Corchorus > Corchorus olitorius. The sequence continues at coordinate 12,737 of AWUE01013939.1, read as the reverse complement.
GATTGAACTTTCTAAGGGCATCCAACTTGCAAATAAATGAGGGCACCTCCTCAATTCGAGTCCCAAATAAATTTAATCTTTCTAAGTTTAAGCTATTTGGAATTTCAGGAAATTTGCTGATTGGGCAATGTTTAAGATCTAGATCTTTAAGAGATATCAAATGCGTCATGCAAGGAACTTCGGTCAGACTTATACAGTCCCTACAATCTAAAGTTTCAAGTTTTGTAGCTCTTAATAGATTTGGAATCTTCCGTATATTCTTGCTTTCAGAAAGGTTCATTTCTTTCAAATTAACAAAAACCTGTCCCAAGAAAATGAAAAATAATTAGATGAGTTCAAAGCCTAAATTTTAATCGGGAAAATAACAATATTAATAATAATATAAATGCAATTTTTTCTTTCAATGAATGATCAAATCTTACCTGATCTTGATGTCCATCCCAAAGTTGTTCAATTTTGGATCTCTTTAACTTCAATACAACAAGGTTATGTGGATCAAAATTTGATGGTAAAGATTTCAACGGACAATAATCCCATTGAAAGTACCTTAGCCCATCAGGAAGGTAACTAAGATCTTGACTTGCACGCAATAACTTATTACTAAAACCATAGAATTTGATGAACACAATATTATTCATCTTTTCAAAAACATCTGGGGATATATGTAGCTTTTTGATTTTCTCCATGTTCAAAGATATCCCTTTAATTGATTCGGTTACCTGAGGTTAATCATCTAGGGATCAGAAGACATATATGTAATTATTTAAAATAAAGGCTAGTCCTTGACTCATAACTATTCCTATATCCACCCATATTTTACATTTGAAGATTTTCTCTTTTTGGCCGAAATTTACATTTAAAGGTTGACACTTGACATACGTATTTGCTTTAATTTAACCAAAACTTAAATCGATTTTTTTTGTTATTAAAAATTTAGGCTTTAAGAAATTGATTTACTGAACACTTTTTTTAATCCATAGAGTAACTTAAAAGTAATGAATAATTTGAAGTTAATTAATTGAAATATTTTCATGAATGTAGGGAAACTTGTAGATTGACGTTGATACCTTTATTTTCTAAATTTTTTTTCTAAAATGCTATTACTTAAAATTGGATTTATCTTAATTAAGTTGATTTGGGTTTAAATCTTCAAATTTTATAGTGAGATTATTAAAATTTCATAGTGTGGTTACCAAAATTCCATAGGAAAGTTATCAAAATTTTGGCTATCAAAATTCGTAGGGATCAGGTTATTACTTTTTTTATAGGAAGGTTATCAAAATTTTCATAATATGGTTATCAAAATTTTCATAATATGGTTATCAAAATTTCATAGGGAGATTATCAAAATTCAAAATTTCATAGCGATGTTATCAGGATTTCATAATGTAATTATCAAAATTTCAAAGTGTGGTTACCGAAATTTTATAGGAAGGTTACAAAAATCTTAATTCCATAAGGAGGTTTTCAAACTTTAATAGAGAGGTTATCAAACTTTCATAAGGAAGTAATCAATATCTCATATAGTAGTTATCAAAATTTCATAAAGATCAGATTATCAAAATTTTATAGGAGGGTTATTTAAAATCTCATAGTTTGGTAATCAAAATTTCATAGTGAGGTTATCAAAATTTCATAGTATAGGTATCGAAATTCCAAATGGAGGTTACAAAATTTTATGTGGTTATCAAAATGTCATAGACATGTTATCGAAATTTCATAAGGAGGTTATATAAAATTTCACAGTGTAGGTATCGAAATTCCACATGGAGGTTACAAAATTTCATAGACAGATTATCGAAATTTCATAAGGAGGTTATCAAAATTTCGTAGTATGCTTATCAAAATTTTAGAGTGGTATTTCAAGGCGTAGTTATCGAAATTTGATAGGAGGGTTATTGAAATTTTATTGTGGGGTAATCAAAATTTCATATGGAGGTTATCAAAATTTCATATAACGTTTATCAATATTTTACATTACAGGGAGGTTATCAAAATTTAATATTCTAGTTATCAAAATTTCTTTGGAAGGTTATCAAACTTTAATTACGAGAATTTCAATATTCTATACTGAGATTAATAAAATTTCATAGGGATGTTTTTGGAATTGAATAGTGTTGTTATCAAAATTTAGTAAGAAAGTTATCAAAATTTCATGATGTGATTATCAAAATTTTAGAGAGTCACAATTTCATTGAAATATTTAATTTAAACACATTGGGTCACATGCAAATGAAAGCTAAAACTAGTTTTATAAAGAAAGTATAAAAGATATTTTGTAAAAGATATGCAATATTCATTATTATCACCATTAATTTAATGTTAACCATAAGCTTCTAAAAGAAATCCTCTCGTTTCTCTCCGAGAAATAGTAGGGCATATAAATATATACATGTCATCTCTTAGTTATAATTAATTTTCATCATATATCTATAACAATATATAATATGAGAAGTAGAAGTACCAAAAAACCAGTTGAGAAACCTCACCACATTCATATTAGTATTCTAGTTCTAGTTCTAGTATAGTGTGTCATATGCTTTGAAATTAATAAATTTTAGCACCCAGTTGTTAGTTCAACTGGTGAGTGAGTGCACCCTGCCTAGACCATGAGCATCTGGGTTCAACTCTCACATTCCATGGTTCACCATGAGGTCCTGGGTTCAAATCTCACGTTCCATGGTTCAAGTCTCACGGAATACGAGTTTAATTTATTTATTTGTTTGTTAAGTAGGTTATTTAAGGTAAATTCTTAGTTTGGGTTGGATTCTTATTTGTTTGGGCATATAGAGATTTATTCTGATCGTAATGAGATTTCACTTTTATCACTAAAAAAAGAAATTAATAAATTTTACAATCTACTTTATATATAGTTGTTTTCCAATCCATCTTATATAGTTATATTAATACTATAGTTTTATACGTTGCATACGAAAGAAAACCTTATAATTGCAGATAGCTCTTACCTTTTTATATTTTAAAACATGGTATACATCTCCAGGACACCATAGCCTGCTTCTTTTTCCAGGATCTTCAGATTCTTGTCGAACAATATCCATACCCATCTCTTTTAGCAAATCATGCATCCTATAATCACTTCCACCATCAACTAAGCACTTATCAACTAGGTTGCTTATTCCAATCCATGCGCCGTTATAAAAGCACCCTAGCCAATTTGTTACGTATAATAATTTTCCGTTGTTTTCATAGAAGCATGCAAGATCAAGAAACATATTCCTTTCCAAACGACCCAATCCATCAAAGCTAATCTTCAAAGGTCCAAAAATATCTCCTTCTGGATATTCCTCTAGCTTCTCCAACGCACTATTCCACTCATCCATACTCTTTTGATATAATGTAGCACCCAAAACTTTAAGAGCGATCGGATTGCCTCCAGCATACCTTGAAAACTTGTTTGATAGATCTAGGAAGCCAACCTCAGGATTATCTTGCTTAAAAGCAAATTTACAAAAGAGTTTAAGAGAGTCATCTTTATCCAACTCCTCTACCTTATGCACTTCATCAACTTTAATATTCCTTAGTAACTGTCGGTCTCTAGACGTTACTATGACTTTACTTCCAGGACCATAATATTCAACACCCAAACGTTTTATTTGATCTTGATTGCTAACATCATCAAAAACAACAAATAATCTTACATTGCGAAGCCTATCTTGGACCAAAGTGGATCCAATGAAGCGGGTGTCTATATGAATATCTCCTTTCAACAATTTGGAAAGGAGTTCATTTTGTAAAGATTGCATCCCATATCTTTCTAAAGATTTCTCACGAACATCTTGAAGAAAATAATGAGCATCAAACTTAGAACCAGAGACAACTTCATTATATACTTCTTCGGCAAGACTGGTTTTACCTATACCACCCATCCCCCAAATGCCTATTACACGAATGTGTTCTTGGTCAATCAGCAACAAAATTTTCTCAATCTGATCTTCCATTCCAACCAAGTCTTGAGACACACTCGTTGATTTCCTACTCAACCTTCTAATAACATCTTCAACAATACCTTTAATGTATTCAGTTTCAGATCTAGCAAAATAATTTGAAAAATGACAATTAAACCATTAATATATGTTCTTAATATTGTTCAACATACGGAAGGGTTTATAAATTTCAACAAAAATTAAATTAATGTAAAGAAGATGAAGAAGGTGTTACCTGTCGAAGATGCCTCCATCTATATGCCACCCTTTCAAGTTGCCTACTTGAGTAAATGCAGCTTTCCATCGCTCCACTTCCTTTGGCTTGTCTGTGAGATGTTGATGGAAGGATTCCTTAAAAGATCCAGAATGGTGACGCACATCAGACGGGTTGACCCGGTAGAATATGGGAAGCACTATCTGCCCTTGAGAAACCTTGCATTCCATAATCTTGGAGAGTTCTGCTAAGCATGATTTTGATGAAGCATAGTCTTTAGATAAGATGATTATGGAGATCTTTGATGCTTTGATTGCATTCAAAAGGGCTGGAGTAAGTTCTTCTCCCTTTTCCAGTTTCTCTTCATCGAAGAATACGTTGATTCCACGACCTTTTAGAGCTTCTAGAAGATGACTGGTGAAGCCATGGCGAGTGTCTTCACCCCTGAAGCTTAGAAAAACTTGGAATCTTGGTTGAACAGTGGAGGAAGAGGAGGAAGCCATGAAAAATCAAAGAAAACTTAGACAGCAACACGAACGGAAAATATTATTATGAAGTAGCTGGCTTTCTCTTTGAAAATTTTTTATTAATTAAGTCATTGAGTGCAATTGCAAGCTACGGTTGGAAATTTCTTCAAAGACCTTTAGCTAAGAAGCTAATTTAAAATTGGTCAAATTTATTTTTTGGCACCAATTTAAAATTGGTTAGTTAACTAGTTTGTTACTCCTACTTTTATTTCTTTTTTTTCTGTATACATAGACTTGGTAAAGTCAAACAAAAACTTGTTTATAGAAAACATAAGTCAAACAAAAACTTGTTCATAAAAAAATCAAACAAAAACTTCAGAAAACGTAGCTACGCGATTTTGGGTGGAAACATGGAAATTTCTTGATTTTTGCTGGGAAATCGTTTCCACTTTCTGAGAGATAGAGAGAGAGAAAAAAAAAGGGAAGAATAGAGCTTCGGTCATGGACATGTTAAATTCTGGAGATACCAATGAGATTTGAGCCCAATAGCTGAAAATTAGAGCTTGGGTCTTATTATTTAGTTCTCACTTATCAACCCATCATTTTTTTTTGTTAAAATATCAACCCATCATTACAAGGCCTACATGAGCCCAAAAACTAGATCTATCTATATTATATATAAAAGTACGAGTTTTGTAAAACTTTTGAATCACCTATTATATCCTTATTTTTCGAATATATTTATCCATTATACCCTTATTTTTCGAATATATTTCTTAAATGCCATTGTTTAAACTTTCATAGTTTTACTCAACTAAAAACTCTATTTTTATTTAATTAAATCTAATATCCTTATAACTATTTAATATTTACTTTTATATATTAGAATTTTTAAATATACTTTTATAGTTTTACTCAAATAAAAACTCTATTTTTTATTTAATTAAATCTAATATCCTTATACCTATTTTATTTTTACCATTTTACTAATTTAATTAAAAAACTTAGATATATTACAATTTTTAAAAATATTCCTTAAATAAAATTGTTTAAATTTTACAATTTTATTTTAGAAATAAACTCTTACAGTTATTATACTAAAAACTCTATTTTTATTTAATTAAATTCAATATTTTTTATAAATATTTTATTTTTACCATTTTATTTTTAAAAAATTGGAGACTTTTTGGTAGGTTTGGAGTTTGGACCCATTTCAATTATAATTTAAACTAATAAAAGTATTATTATCAAGTTTAAAAGTTAAAAGAAGGTGTCTAATAATTAATTATCCATATTTTTTAAAACTAATTAAGTTAAAAATTTATTTAAAATTTAATTATTGTGATTGATTTTTTCTATTTTTGAAGTGTACGTATTGATTGTTTAATGTATTGGAGTGTATAACAAGAATTTAAAATTTTTAAAAATAAAAAGAAGAGTAACATACAGGGTTCTTGATCATTCGGGTTTTGGATTTTTCGGGTCTAGGTTTCGGATCAATTGGGTCAGCCTTGAATTTTTTAATGTTTAATTCTTAAATTTATTTAATGTCTTAATTATTCAATTTATTTTACAATCCACTATCGGTTAAGTTTAGTAAACTGCATATACGGGTTAAAAAGTTGACATGTGTCCCTTTATATATTAATAATTTTGAATATTAAATACATAATTAAGTATGAAGTGGGGTATATGTTCAAATAAATATTAAATATAATATCTAAATTTATGTTCTTTCCTAATAATACATAATCGAGTTTGGGTCACGTGCAACGCACGTGGAAGTAAAGACTAGTAAAGTTTAAACATACTTTTTTTTTTCCGGAATAAATATACTTATTTTGTACGTGATTTATAAATTAAAGTTTGACTCGGGGACAAACTCAATTCTTAAAAAGTTTACATAAACCAAAAATAAAAACTACCCATTTAATGTATCTATCAATTTGTAAATAGAGAAGCCAATGTTATTAGCACATTCTCTAGTTAAGATTGAGCTGGATAATCGTGTGGTGCGGGACTATTCCTTCCGGCGTTTGTAATCTCTGATTATTAATTAATGAAAGTAATTATTTAATCTAAAAAAAATGCAACTCAATCAAAAAAGAAACTACCCATTTAACTACCTTTCTAATTATTATTTTTTTCCATATATACTCACTATAATTTTATCTTCATATTCATATATATACTCGCGTAGTGAGTGTCCTGTGTCTTGTTACATCTAAACCAAATTATTTTCTTGGTGCCAAAGAAAACCAAATTATTTTCTTTTGAAAAAAAAAGAAAAGTATAAATTACGAAAATGATATTTACATTAATTTGATCTTTAAATAACTTTGTATGGAAGTGCAACCTACACATAGATTTGATCATCTTCCATCCCACATTATTATTGTTGGACATATAAAATATGTCATAATATTTCAAAATGTTTTGGCTCTCAACGTGTTTTTTGCAATTGATTAATCATTAACATTTTTGCATCCTTTGAATATTGTAACAGCCATGATTCCTTTTAATGCGAAAATGTTACCAGCCTAAATACCAACGTTCAGAAACGTATTAGACAACCCCATTATTCCATTTTATTATTTTGGCTCCTCCATTTCATAACCCCTTGCTCAACGACGTAAACCAAGGAGATTAGTATTAGGGAATAATGGTTCCATTCCAAATGGAAAGCTATTTAATAAGAAATTGACGTAGAAAGAGGCGCTCTTGTCCGCTAAGATCATCCTTCATTCTATTGTCTCAACCTTAGACTCGAATGATCGTACACCAGACGTTTACCCGGGCTCGGTGGGCAAACAATCACACGACTGATATCGCAGATTTACGGTGTCTAAAAACCTGGTTGACTCGCGCATGTCAAAATGCGGAAGATGACACTAAAGGAAATTTGTCCCTACGAACGGAGCTTGGAATTATCGTTCGAAGGTTTATGAAAGGGGTGATTAGCCTCGTGATGGACATGAAGTATCTGAACAGTCCAGTCCCTTGCTACAAGCTGTTCCTTGGCGTATATAAGCCCTCCCCATTTCTCATTTCTACACACCAATTTAGAAACACTTCCTTCTACTTTCTAAATTCTCTTCCTCCTCCTTTTCTAGCTGGATTACTTTCTTTTGTGGTTCCTATTAGCCTCGGAATTTCAACTCCGAGAAGAGATTGTTTAATCCTGGGGGATAGCCGTTAGTCGGAAATTATCCTTTAGGATAGTGTGTCCTACACGACTCAAGCTATACTTTTGTCATAAAGTTCCAACAATCTAAAGGATAATGGCCGACATCACCGATGTTACTGATGCTGCTGCCGGCACCGCTGCTGCTCTTGCCGCTGCCAAGCAGAACATGCCCATCTGCAAGTACTGCTGCAATGCCTATTCCGCCAGTCACATATGCCAAGCCTTTTCCTGACATTTCAAAGATAGAAGTCTTCAACGGTCACAACTTCAAGCGATGGATGGAAAGGATTTTCTCAGACCTTGATATGCATGGCGTTGCATATGCCTTGACTGATGCCAAGCCAACCGAAGCTGTCCAATTGGAGCATTGTGTTCATGCAAATAAGGTGTGTAGACATACTATAATTAGTACATTATCTAATGAGCTTTTTGATATCTATTCTCCTTACAAAGAAGCAAAGCAAATTTGGGACTCCATGGTGACAAAGTATACCGCTGAAAATGTTGGGAAGCAAAAGTTTGTGATTGGGAACTTCTATATGTGGGAGATGTCAGAAGACAAAGACATTAAAGACCAAATTAATGAGTACCATAAATTGGTGGATGATCTTAAGTCTGAAAATATCGAACTGCCAGAGGAGTTTGTTGCTGAATTCTCATTGAAAAGCTGCCTGATTCATGGAGAGACTACAAACAACAATTGAAGCACAAACAAAAGCAAATGTCTCTTGCTGACTTGATCGTGCACATCATCATTGAAGAAACTACTCGAAAGGAGATCCATGCAAACAAAGTCAAGGAGATAGCAACGAAAGCCAACCTTGTGCAGCACCAAAACAGGTACAAAAATAAGAAAGTTGATATTAAGCATGATTACAAACCTAAGCTTACTAACCCCACTTTCAAGAAACAAGTGTTGACTCCATGTAATTTTTGATGATTACAAAACATCCTTCCCTTGATATTTAATTAAGTCTAATTAAGTGTGTAGGCTTCAAAGATAAACTCTCGAATTTATTTGGAGTGCAAAAATCGAATTTGGAGAAAGCCTTAAACATATTGAAGATTAATATGAAGTTTGGAGACCCTTACATAAGGGTTACCTTGAAGAAATATGCAAAGAAAGGCAAATATTCGGAAATTGGAGTCTGGACGATTTTAGTCGACTGAAACTGGCGTTAAAGTGCCAAGCCTGGTGTGCCCAATCTGTATGAACAGTAACTTCTCATGCAGTACACTTTTAGTCGACTAAACCTGGTGTTAAAACTTTCCTGACAGTATCAGTCTCACTACAGGACAAAAAAACAGCTAGTTTGAAAAAGTGGAAAAAGTGCTATAACGGCTAGAAAAGAGCTCCAACGGCTAGAAACTTGTGAGAGGTTATATATACACATCATTAAAGCCTTTTGAAGTGATCCAAGTGAGAAATTATTCATTGTTCATCATTATTGAAGCCAAGAAGTCATTTTTTCTCTTTGTTCTTCATTCCTACTAGTTTTGAGAGAAAATTTGTATTGAGCTAAAATTTGTACTTGGGATCTTTGGGAGATCATTGTACTTCTTTATTCATCTTTTCTTGGGTAGAAACAAGTTAGGATCAACTTGTTTTGAAGATTAGAGCTTGGGGAGAGCTCACTTTGTAAAAGGCTTGGTGGAAGCTAGAATTTCACCGGTTTAGTGAAGTGTTTGTGAAAATCCTTGATTGGGGAGATCAAGGTAGAGGATGTAGGTGTGGGATCACCGAACCTCTATAAATTGTGAGTATTCATCTTCTCTAAACCTTCCTTTTACTTTGTGTTGCAATTTCTCATCTTTTTACCTTCAAACTTCATCTATTTCATCTATCCTTTTTACCCAACTTTGCAAAAGTTCTTGAGGTTGTCATAAATTGTTTAAAAGTGCTATTCACCCCCCCTCTAGCACCATATCAAGGGCCTAACAATTGGTATCAGAGCTTAACCCATTCTTTTAAGGCTTAACATCCTTGGGGAAGATCTAAATGGCAACACAAAATACTCATATAGTTGAGGGTCAACTCATAGATAGACCTCCCTTGTTTGATAACACAAATTATGAGCTTTGGAGCACTAGAATGGCTACATTTATCAAAGCTTATGATTATGAGGTATGGGATGTAATCATGGATGGTCCTTTTATGCCTACAAGGAGCTCCAATGCTAGAAGAAAGAAGATTGCAAAGAATAGGAGTGAATGGTCAATGGAAGAAAAGAGAAAAGTGCAAGCAAATTTCAAGGCCATAAATGTTCTTCATTGTGCTTTAAGCCAATCCGATTTTGGTCAAATTTCAACATGCTCCAATGCCAAAGAAATTTGGGAGAAGTTGAAGAACGATTACTCCACACCAAAGGTTGAGGCATCCAAAGCTAAAGTGGAAGCTAATCTTTGCTTGATGGCCATAGAAGATGAAATTGAGGTAACTCCTAATTTACCCATTATTCATGATATGCAAGATGATTATGATAGTTTGTGTGATGAATTTGATAAACTTATTTTTAAATACAAAGTTTTGAAAAAGAAAGCCAATGCATTGAATGATGATCTTGAAAAGATTAAAATTGATTTTCAAAGTGTTTTTGATAATAGGAATATGCTTCAAGTAGAATTAGAACATGCAAAAAATGATTATGATGTCTTGAAGTTAGATTTAGAGAGTAAGAGTAAAGCCTTGCAAGAGGCACTTGTTGAAAACTCAACTCTAAAGCTTACAATTGATGAATTATCAAAATCAAATTTGAAAAAAGATGTAGGAACAAATGCTTCTCATAAATGTTCTCATCATGCATCACATGTATATTGCTTTAATTGTGGAAGGAGAGGTCATCTCTCTTATTATTGCTATCATAAGGGTGGTAACCATCCTAGAACAAAGATGATTTAGGTACCTAAAGGTTCCCATGTTTTGACTAACCCTCAAGGACCCATCAAAGTATGGGTACCTAAAGTTCAAACTTGAAAAGTTGTGAATGTAGGTTGAGCAAGAGTAAAAGGATCAAACATTGAAAGCTCAACCGGAAAAAGAAATAGCCATGAGGCTTTGTACATGGCTATTCAAGGAACATGAATGGAAAAGCTTGATTGGACAAGATGAGGAAGTGTAATATTTGGTAACAACTCCAAAGGTGTATTCCAAGGAATTGGAACCATTGGTAACATTTTCTATGACTTAAATCAAGCATATTTTATTTATTAGAGGGTTAAAGCATGACATGTTTAGCATTAGTGAACTTTGTGGCTAATAGATATAGAGCTTGCTTTGCTTTTCATATATGCCATGTGATTAATATTAGCATTAACAAAGTTGTTATCATTGGCTAAGTTTTGAAAATATTTGTATCATATTTCTTGATGATATTGATTTTAAAATGAATCATCTTTAGTAGCCAATGAATGTATGATGGTTTATAAGTTGTGGCATAAAAGATCAAGACATGTTGAGAAAAGTACTTTCTTTCTAAAAATCACAAAGGTTTAAAATGCATGTCTTTTTAAAAGGGAAATCAAATCTCCATTGATTGATTTATGCTACTACGCCACTTGAACTATCATATGTTGACTTGTTTGGATTTATGGATGGTATCTATAAGCATGAAAGACAAGTTCTATAACTTTGTTGTTGTTATTCACTTCTTTAGGTATAAATGAGTTCACTTTATTGCTCACAAAGTTGATGCATTGAATGTTTTTATGCATGTTCATTTTATTGTGTTTTGAGCTACTAATGAAAATTTGTGCAAGTATTTTGCTAATTAAAAGAATGCAAGGAACTTGGTGGAAGAATTGAGATTCTTCATTAGTCTACAAATCAAGCAACATGGGAAGTGATCTTCATCAACTAAGCAAATTGGAAAAGGAAAATAATGAAAATGCTTGGAATGAGTGGAGGCGATTTCAATGAACCATCTTTCAAAAGCTTGATTGTGATGAAAAAGGAAAGAATGTTAACCTAGAGCCTTACAAAGGTATGACTAGTTCACTTTCTTATTTTGATGTCTAGTAGACTTACAATGATGATATGTGTATGCTTGTTGGGATCTAAATTGAATGATCTAGATATGCCTATGCATTAAATTCTTTATCTTTTATGAGAACCAAGTGCTATGTTCATTAAAATTCATGATACTCTTTTAGCACTCATACACAAAGCATTCTCAAATTGACATCATTTGTGGTTATGCTCTTGAATGAGATGTCTATTTGATTTTGTTGATACCTTGCATCATTTGGACAATACTTTCACATGATCTTTTAGTAAAAATCATCTTTTGCATAATTGAATGAGATATGTGCTTGAATGTTGTATTCAAAGTTTGATTGAATATTTCGTACATGTTTAATGTTAGAGAACTTTGAATATATTTAGATTTCTTGATGTTTTTGAAAATGATAAGGAGAGAACTTGGCATGATATGTAGTCATGATATTTTAATTGCTTATCATTGATTGACTCCATAATTTTTGTGATCTTAAATGCTAAATTCTTTGATTCATTATGTGAATAATCTTTTGGGCTTATATATGTTTATTGTGCTTAATGGATTCATTTTGACTTGACTTTTGCAAAATTTTGAGTTTAATTGGTTAACACATTATTTTATTAAGGAGCACCTTGAAAACTTTTTGTGGTTTATGCATTTTTTTTGTTTTTAAAATGTTTTTCAAGCAAAATATTTGGTCAACTAGGCTTGTCACTTAGTTGATATTCAAGGTTTGAGCTTTAATGATTTTTTCTTTATAAAATCATGCATTTTTGTGAATTGTGAATTGTTAATTGATTAGTTTAGAGGTTTATTAATCAAAGTTTTCTTGGTTTCAACCAATATGACTTTATTAATTAACTTCACTCTAATTAGTTAGTTTTCACTTGTTTAGAATGATAAAGAGACTAAAATCATTGAGCTTATATT